>JASIRB010004218.1:0-184567 GCA_030323885.1 Branchipolynoe longqiensis | reverse complement strand
GTTACATATAGTATAGTTATACGAGTCTTACCTTGGTACAGATGATGGATAACTGTTGTTTTACCGAGGTATAAGCCTCGGATAGATGTGGGCTAGGGAGAGGTAAGCACGTCCGGTACCAGCAATCTTAACCTACTTATTGAGGATAAAAATGACTTTCAAACAATGGATACTATTACTTTACCGAAAAGGTACACCAACGGAATAGATGTGGCAGGGTGTGGCGGGAGGGCCCTAGCCCACATCTATCCGAGGCTTATACCTCGGTAAAACAACAGTTATCCATCATCTGTACCAAGGTAAGACTCGTATAACTATACTATTTTACCTCGGTAAACAGCCTCAGGCTAGCCTCAGGCTAGGGAGACCTTTACATAATTCATTTTTATCCTTAATATCATTCTTTCTTATTATTATAACATTCTAAATTTTTGTTCTCACCTATTCTTGTTAGTTGGCGAGAAGACGCTTTGCAACGCCGGTAGGCTTTTCTAGTCGTTTATTATAATGTTTTGCAAACGACTTAGCCGTCTTCCAGCCTGCATGCGCTAGTATTCTTTTCACAGAAATACCAAGCACCCGTGCCTTGGAGACCATGGCTCCTCTAGTTGAGTGGGAAGAGTATTTACTCGTATCCACTCCAGCCAATTTCAACACCGTAATTGTCCATCTGGCAAGTGTGTCTCGTGAAATCGCCTTATGTGGCTTTATAAAGCTCACTAATAGTTGTTGTGATGCACGTAAATCCTTTGTCTTGTATATATAAGCCCGTATGGCCGACACAACACATAATTTCCGATCATTCGGAAAACAGTCTAAGTGAACCGTTGATAAAGGGTCACCTAACGTGTTCGATTTAAGCAATTTTTCTAAATCAAACGTAGCTTGTTGCTTGTCTATTTCTAATCCAGTTAAGGATAAAGCAACAATCGTCTGTCCTCTGTGTCCGGTTACTAACAATAACAGGACCGCGACCTTAAAACCTAACTGTTTTATATCTAACCACGAGTTGTGAGGCCAAGCCTGAAACAACTTAAATACTATAGAAACATCCCAAAACCGACTATACTTTGGTTTTGGAGGATTCCTTTGATAAATTGAACGAAGTAAATAACAAATAACATAATGTTTTCCAACTGTTTCGCCATCAATTCTAGGTAATATAATTGATAACGCACACCTCGCCGCATTAATCGATCCAAAGGAAAGTCCTTCATCCTCTAGAGAACGAAGAAACCGAGCTACTTGTGAAATCTTTGGATTTGTTGGTTTAACTTTCATTAACAAACAATGTACACCCCATTTCTTTAAATAGGTTGTATACATTTTGACAGTTCCTGGCCTCCAGGCATCCGATACTATCCTATCCTCAGTAATTCTGTCCAATCCAAATTGCTGTAGCTGCTTCCTTAGAAAAGGAATGCCAATAGGGGCGTCGTTGACACGTCGCCGTGAACCACTAGCGGTCCGTGGTGCGTCAGATTCCCGAGTTTTCTTGGGAATCGTATACGATCTTTTGCCAGTTGTGAAACTGCTGGCAGCCAAGGTTGCGTGTCCCAATCGGGCACCACCAGTATCGCATGTGTCCCTTCCAAGCCGATTTTTCTCACTACTCGGCTGATAATGCTAAATGGTGGGAAAATATAAAAATAATTATTTTCCCAAGTAATAGCAAACGCATCTACTTTCCAAGCATCCGGTTCAGGATGCCAAGAAACATAACAGGGTAACTTGTTATTATTTCGTGATGCAAATAAGTCAACTTCAGGTGTACCCCATTTTTCACAAACGAAGTTAAACAAATGTGTAGAGAGAGACCACTCTAAATGGTCATGGAAATTTCTACTTTTATAATCTGCAAGTGTATTTTGTGACCCTGGAATATGCGCTACAGTCAGCCAGACTTGTTGAGCCTGTGCCCAGTTCCAAATCAGTTTAGATAACTGATTGCAAGACTTTGATTTGGTTCCACCCATGTTACGAATATATGCCATGGCAGTAGTATTATCAGTTAGTATTCTAACCTGTGATTTATTTATCTTTACTAAACTACGTAAGCCCAGATAAATAGCACGCAATTCTAGTGCATTAATATAGTCTGATTTTTCATCATCAAGCCATCTACCTCCTGTTGTGACCCCATCTCGATGAGCTCCCCAACCTTCTAACGAAGCATCAGTAGTAATTACTGTATTAGGTTCCGCCATGCGGATTGGATTTGGTGAACTTGCTATATGTTGCATCCACCATCCAATATCCTGTAACCCTTCTTGCGAAATAAACATCTTTCGCTCAAAATTGCCTTTAGTTCGTGTTAACGCTAAATTTTTATCTATTTCTAGCGACTTAATATGGGCCTTCCCATATAACACAGCAGGTGCATATGAGGTCATTATGCCAATAAGAACAGCAACCTGTCTAATTTTTGGCTTTGATAACTTAATAAGCTGAGTCGCTGTAGTCATAAACTTAATTAGTTTTTGTTCTGTTATCGACACTGTAAGGGACTGTGTATCCAGAATAAACCCTAAACATTTGAGTTGTTTTGTTGGTTTAAACACTGACTTTTGTTGATGTACATAAAATCCCAATTTAGTGAGTAATGCACATAAATCCAAAACTGCATTCACACAACCAATTTGTGTTGAAGCTATAATAAAAGAATCATCTATGTATGGAAACATTATGTGACCTTTCCTCGCCATTACCGAGAAAACAGGTTTAAGCAATTTAGTAAATAAACGTGGCGCACAAGCTAAGCCATTCGGCATGCAGGTAAACTCATAGAGTTGGTTATCCCAAATAAATCGAAGAAATTTTCGGTATTGTTCCATTATGGGAAGCGTATAATATGCATCCTGTAAATCAACACTAGCCATCCACGCATCTGGTGTAATCAGATCTCGTGCCGTATCTAGAGAGAACATTTTAAAATGTCGATATTCCACCCTTTTATTAAGGATTGTTAAATCCAGGATCATTCGAACATCACCATTAGGCTTCGGTCTCGAGAAAATGTTTGAAATAAACTGTCCTGAACAGTGTGTCACTTTTTGTATAATTCCTTTCTCAAAGAATTTATGTACCTGTTTAGTTAGTGCGTCTCGTTCAACTGGTTGAATGTTATATGGAAAAGGTATTATACTTTGTACAGGAATTTGTGTAAAGGGAATTTGAACACCCCTAACTATTTCTATAATTTCTTGGTCACTAGTAATTTTGTGCCACTCAGAAATATGATTCCTAATATTACCAGCCACAAAGTTGCTTACAGTTTGTGTGTTTTTAGAGGCTGCAGGGACTTGTAAAGTTTGTGTTTGGACCTCTACTTGGACCCGCCCCTGGGGAAAGGTCTCGACGAGTTGAACCCTCGACCTATTGGCCGTGCGGTGTTGTCGGTCCAGCCTGGGCGAGCGCCCCGGCCCCGAAACCCTTGACCGAAGTTTGAACTCGGTCTGGTTCCTCTGGTGAACCGTCGTGGACGAAAATCCCCTCGTGACTTTTTGAAACGAGGAACTTCCTGTTTCTTCTTGCCATCCATGTTTTTGCCACTCTTGGCTGCAGTCTCTACCTCTTTATAGAGGTATTGTAGTTGACCGCCAAACATCTTGGTATTATCTAAAGGTTTCCCTTTAATCGGCTCTGGAGCAAGATAGAGCGTAAACTCCTTCCCCTCATTATCGGTAACCTTCTTAGAGCGAGCCACTTCTTTGCCAGCATCTGTGCAAACTGACTTGAAGACATTTTCATATCTTCGAAACGACAGGTAATTACCTGCCGCCGCTAGTACTGCAATGCCTTTGTCCATTGTCTTAGCCAAAGACGAGAACTTATTTTCACTCTGCATCCTATTAGCCACAGGAACAATAGCTGTTAGGGTAGCCAACACTGCCTTATGCACTGTGTGCAACACATCCTCAAACTTCTTACGGTCATCCGTCATATTGACATCCCGATCCATTTCTTTAATGATGGAGTTGGGAACACCCTTTATGCCTGTTAACTCATCTCCTAACTTGGAGATAACCTCCGCCGGTTTGAACGTGCGAAAATGACCATTCACGGTCTCGCGCATAAGCGTAGTGGTTTTAACCCGCTTAGCCTTTGGCTTCTCCACCTTCTTAGCCACTTTAGTGCCAATGTCCGCATAGACCCCTTCATATACGGTGTCTGAGTCTGATTCCGTAGAAGTAGACTCAGTGGACGACTCAGAAGAAGAATATTTCCTCTTCCTCTTCTTCTTTTTGGACTTAGTCTTCCGCTTTTTGCGCAAACCAGACTCTGCCCGCTCCTTGGTGAATTCATCACCCGAAGAAATCACCTGTTTCTTCTTCTTCCTCCGTTTAGGAGAAGGAGGAGGAGGAGCCTTAAGCTCCACCGCCGAGTCTGTGTCCAAGAAATCCTCAAACGAATCCTCTTGGACACTCGGCCTACGCCGCTTCCGAGACACAGGCGATTTGGCAGTCAAGATGTGGCTTTCCAATCGTGCAAAGCGAGCCTCCCAATCTGGAGGCGCAGGCACATCAGGCACTGCGTCCTCGTCCGGGTCGGAGAGGATATGCGCCCGGGGCTGTGTCGACGGCCCTGCCGACAACACAGGTGAGGAGTCGTACTCCTCGTCCACTCCACTCGGAACACGCCCCTCGGCTGCTGCTGCACCGCGCTTACTCCGCTTCGTGGCCATCGGGAACTGAAACAAACATTTTTGGTCAGTCCCGGTATATATATATGTCACAATATGGTTGTTTCAAACTCATTTGGACATCTATTGGTGTTAAAGAACGTGTTTATACCGTTATAACACAGGCGTAATAAGCTAAATTTGTGCGTGGGTTGTGGGTCAAGCCCAACCTTACGCGGGGTCGGGACCAGTGTATCGGCCCGCCCATCCCTCTGTTCCGCACACTTCTCCCACCTGTGACTACTACGTCAACAAGTTGGAGAAAATGCTACGAAACTCGGAGAAACGCCTGAAAAAGTTTTGTCTAGGGGAGTCTATAAAAGAAACCCAGGAGCATCTCCAACATTACTCTCTATTAGAGTACGAGAGAATTTCCACATGAGATAGGGCGAAACCCACATCTCTACCCATAGTCACACGGTGACCCGGGTGTTGACATAACCGCTAATGACCGGTTTGGTTCCTTCGAGAAACCCACTCGAGTGTTCTATCCTTGGTTGTTTATAACCAAATAACTCGTCCAAATTGGACCAACGAAAGTCTAAACTTTCCATATTGATGCTCTAATGCATCATAATTAAGCTAACCACAGTTTTTATTATACTTACTGCGTATTTGCTTGTATGTAGACTAATTTTGCCGGAGCAACCCAACGACACGTTATCCAGTCGTGAGTTGTATATGCTAATTGCTGGTACCGGACGTGCTTACCTCTCCCTAGCCTGAGGCTAGCCTGAGGCTGTTTACCGAGGTAAAATATATATATATATACAACAATTACTACATTTTTTAGTCACTAAAATTTCATAAGAAATTAATTTTCCTTGCAATTCTTTTTTTAGTATAGGTGATTAGATTCTTATGTATGTGTCATGGGGGTGATGAAAATGGGAAATATTGTGCCTGGAGCGGGACTCGAACCCACATCTCTTTGCATTCCAGGCCAGTGTGCTAACCATTACACCACCTAGTCTCCCTGATATCAACACACTCCCCACGCCTACCTGTCTATGTGGTTACTTGCCTGAGAGGTCAGTGCAGACCACTACACTCGTCCCCCTGGAATTGTAAGTCTTGTAATGCTTACAATTACATACATACAGGCAATGCACTAACACATACATACACAGGTAGGTTCAACAACCATACAGCGCAAAGCTTATACAGGATCCTGATCACGGCAACCAGTGTCGTGGGGGTGATGAAAATGGGAAATATTGCGCCTAGAGCGGGACTCGAACCCACATCTCTTTGCATTCCGGGCCAGTGTGCTAACCATTACACCACCTAGGCTCCCTGATATCAACACACTACCCACGCCTACCTGTCTATGCGGCTCCTTGCCTGAGAGGTCAGTGCAGACCACTACATATGCATCCTGCACCCACGATGACTCAATTATCAGATTTAATATATTAGTTATACTAGACTTACTTGTAAGTTGATGTATTACTAGGATTCTTACGAATCTACAAATACGAAGATAAGGATCAGGGGAGAGGTCAAGCTCGTGCAGGCCAGAAGTATCCTCAGTATTCGTAGTTGGAGGGAAGCAAACAAACTAAAACCAGGATCAGGACCCCTATCTCCCTTAAATATTCCTATAATTCTCAGTCAAGCCTTGATCATTTATCTTTATACTCGAGTTACTGGGTTGTGCCTTTTCATCTTATAGGTGTGGGAGGGTGGGCCCCTGATCCTTATCTTCGTATTCGTAGATTCGTAAGAATCCTAGTAATACGTCAACTTACAAGTAAGTCTATTATAACTAATATATTCTTACTTCATCTTCCGAACACCGGAAGTTAAGTATCAGGGGAGAGTCTTTGAAGCATGTTTTTTTTGTGTACCAACCTTCTCTTTGACTCTTCTTTTCCCCTCTACTTTCTTCCCTTTTTCTTTCTGTTTTCCTCTGTTTTCTTTCGCACCGCTGTCCACTCTGTGAGCCTTCTGTAATATATAATTACCGTGCTTTCACAGATTTGTTATTATTATTATCATTTGTCAGTTATTTAATCAGACATGTATATATACTTTTTGTAACCTTCTTGTTATCGCACATTTCTTTTTACAGAAAAACACTTTTCATTTCTCAGTTATTTTCATTTGTCCCAACTGGGTCTTTTTTTTTTGTCCTTTTAGTGAATACATGTTTCTCCCACTGATTGCACGTGGTAGTTTTTCAACAACTTAATTGTATTATTTTAATCGTTATTTTATGTATATATATTTATATATATATATGAAAATTTAACTTTTTTTATAGCTTTTTATTAGCTTAACTGTATTGTTATTTTAACACGATTCCCTTTGGTGTTTATTTTCTACGCAATGTTCTGCTCAGAATTGTCTTTGTACCTCACTAGGATCCTCAATTGATTTATGATAAAACCTTGCAAACTAGTGCTATCTCGCCAGGAAGCATTTCGCATAATTGCATTTAAGTTTGCCCCCATGGCTTTAGCCGAGGACGCTGAAGCTCCTCTGGTGCTGTGTCCTTTGTATCTAGTGGTGTCTATTCCTGTTAATCTTAATACCTCAATGGTCCAACGGGCCAAGGTTGCCCTAGAAATAGGTCCATGTGGCCCTATATAAGAGAGTAACAGTTGTGAATTCCCTCTTCTCACCTTTTCTGTTCTTAACAAATAGCATTTTATTGTTTTAACAACACATAACCTTTTGTCAGTTGAATATTTATAGAACCTCACCGAGTCAAGCGGTTGGCCCAATTGGTTATGTTTAAGCAATGTTTTCATCTTAAATACTATAGAATCCTCTTCCACTCTCATTTTGTCCACTTCCAGACTTAAGATTGTCTGGCCCCTTTGTGATGAGACCAGTAACAGTAACACAACAAGTTTATATGAGAGTGCTTTCAAGCTTAACTGTGAATTACGTTGGAGTTTAAGAATCCAATTTAATACCATTTCCACACTCCAGAAACTATCGTATCTGGGTTGTGGCGGTCGCTGCTCATGGCAGCTCTTACAAAGCCATTTAACTAAATAATGCTCACCAACTGTCTTTCCCTCTGACCGTGGCAAAATTAAACTTAGTGCACACCTTGCAACATTTACTGCCCTGTACCCTACACCTGTCTCAAAATATATACGTAGGTAACATAGTACGTCTGCAATCCTAGGGTTTAAAACTGTTACCCCTTTTTCTAAGGCCCAAAGGGCCCATCTATTTATACGGGTGAGATAGTTTTTTCTTGTTGAGTCCCTCCAAGTGAACTTAAAACATTGGAGAGTTCTATTCATCATCATCATCATCATGCTGTCGGTCGCGATGCGACAAAGACTGCTTTCATTACTTGAATGCCGCTCTCCATTTAGCTCTCTGCTGTGAGAGTGATGTCGATGAGTCGGTCTTAATGTCTTTCAGCTTCAGGTCTTTTTGCGGTTGTACATTTCATGAAAGCTGCATGCAAAAGTGTTGAAGTGCCGCTGGCTTTTGCAAGTTTGCAAGAAGTTTCACACTGGCAAGAACAGGTCCAGACAGGCGCAAAACTATTTGTCCCTGCAGTGGCTGGTCAGGAGATGTTGGGAGTTCCATACATCAACCGCCCTTGATGCTGCCACAGTGACATGGTTTGCTGTTCAGGGTTTGCTCCCTTAGCCTTCGGTTCTGACAAGAACCTGTACCACAAGGCAGTGGTTTACAACTCTGCAGGGCAGGGGCATCAAACTCCCTGAGGTATTGCAATACCTGCATACCATTGGTTTGATTACAGGCTGAGATAAAACAATACTTACAAAATTGATACTTGTCACTATCTTGCCTAGCACTCGGGTTTTTTAAAGTAGTATTTTTTTTGGAGGGGGCCAGGGGGGGGAAGAGATTTCTTTTGCATCTGAATTGCTTCTTGCTTATTAATAGATTGCTAAGACCAGACAGGATGGCGGAATAATGGTGTCCTGTATTTCAACGTGCATGGCAAATCCATTTTGCATGGCTTCATCTCAAATATCTCCTCGTTAGCCATTTATATTAGAAGTTACTTCAAACTATTTAGAGCAAGTCAGATTGACACCATAAACCTAATATATTTATCTATGGCAGAAATCCCAAACCATCGGACTATACAACTTTAAATTATTCATACTGTAGTGGTCTGCACTGACCTCTCAGACAAGGAGCCGCATAGACAGGTAGGCATGGGTAGTGTGTTAATATCAGGGAGCCTAGGTAGTGTAATGGTTAGCACACTGGCCTGGAATGCAAAGAGATGTGGAATATTTCCCATTTTCATCACCCCCACGACACTGGTTGCCGTGACCATGATCCTGTACAAGCTATGCGCTGTATAGTTGTTGAACCTACCCTGTGTATGTATATGTAAGTGCGTTGCCTGTGTGTATGTAATTGTAAGCATTAAAAGACTTACAATTCCAGGGGGACGAGTACAGTGGTCTGCACTGACCTCTCAGACAAGGAGCCGCATAGACAGGTAGGCGTGGGTAGAGCATTGATATCAGGGAGCCTAGGTGGTTAGCACACTGGCCCGGAATGCAAAGAGATGTGGGTTCGAGTCCCGCTCTAGGCACAATATTTCCCATTCTCATCACCCCACGACAATAGAAATCACGTCGATTGATACATCCAAATCTGGTACAGTTCTGGTGGTGTATACATCATGGTGGTGTATATGTCATTATTTATATAGCAACCAGTTGCCACTTTGTTAGATAGTATGTTAATCCTCAACAGGTCCTTACCGCGCGTCCACTACTGACAGCCACAAGGTTAATTATGACTCCAGTCCCAGACCAGACTCATAGAAATGCCATACAGCTTTGGATTTTTTAATGCAGTTTGCACATTGCCATAACACTATAGATAATGCAGTGTTTTTATGATTCAATAGTATTATAATTTATTTATTTACACATATCCTTGTAATATGATTCAAGTGATCAATGCACAATTTATATGGATCCTTTGAATAGCACCAAAGTTACGCTGAACAACAAAAAATTGATTTGTTCACAATTTAGGTCTGGGGGCTGGGAGGCTTTGGTGTCTAGCTCCTTGAAGAACCATTAATAAAAAAAAATTATCCCAACAATTTGAGGGTCCAGAGTTGTACCCTCACAAAATTTAAGGGTATGGAATTTTACCCATTTTCCCCTCTGGCAAAACCCCTGATTACAGTGTGTTTACAATTGGTGCGGGTTCATGCCTACACACCGCTCTCTGATCCCCACCCTTATGGAGAACCCATATAAAGCAGAGCTATTATCTACCTCATAACCTTGTAATGTTCTGGCCAAAAGAGGTAACCCGTTAATCTTATATTGTTTAGCCCCTCGTCTGACTTTCCTACTTATGGGTTTCCCTCCTTCCTTGGGAATCGCTGCTGTTCCACTGACTCCTCTTGTAGAAGTGGATGCCACGGCTGAGCTGGCCAGTGTGGGGCGACTACAATCGCCCTCGTCCTGTCCTTTTGTAGTTTTCTTACTACTCGGGGGATGAGGCTGAATGGTGGGAAGCAATAAATAAAATTATTTTCCCAGTCAAATGAGAAAGCATCTGTTTTCCAGTTTTCGGGTTCTGGTTCCCAGCTCACGTATATAGGTAATTGGGCATTTAGTCCAGATGCGAACATATCTACCTTTCACATAGAGTATTAAATATGTTTTCATTTAGTTTCCATTCCAAATGGTCTAAAAACTTTCTCGAGCGTAGATCAGCCAAGACGTTCGCTACACCCGGTATATGAGTAATCATTAATTGTTAGATGACTCTGCCCATTCCCAAATCTTTATTGCTTCTACCAAGCAATCCTCTGATTTGGTACCCCCCATATTTTGTATATGGGCTGTAGTATTGTCTGTTCTTATCCTAATATAAGTATTTTCTAACCTACATAAACTTTTTAGGCCAAAGTAAATCGCTTTTAATTCTAACATTATGCCAACGTCCTCCCATCTGTGTGGTCTCTGTATGCGCCCCCCATCCCATTAGGGAAGCATCTGTTAGTAATTCAACCTTGGGTTCTTCCCGTCTTATTTTTCTTGGTCTCCTCATATTTTTTATCCACCAGTAAATATCTGACTTTCCTTCCTCAGAGATCCACATTCTAACATCAAAATCACTTTTGCTTCTTTTTAACGCTTTAATCTTATCTCTTTCTAGTTATTTAAAGTGTGCCCCAGAGTAATCCACTGCTGGCGAATAAGCCACCATAAGGCCTACTAATCCTGCCACCTGCCTGATGATCGGGAAGTCTTCTCCTAAAATTTGTTCCACTGCTAATGACAATTTTCCCACTTTTTCCTCTGTTAGTGAAACTATCATTTCTGTTGAGTTTATATCAAACTCCAAGAATTTTAGACACCGAGTAGGTTTCAAGACAGATTTCTCTCGGTTAACTGTGAACCCTAATGTTTCAAACATGTCTACCAACTCAGTTATTGCCAGTAGACACTCTTCATAAGTCCGTCCTATAACAAAACTATCATCCAAATAGGGAAAACAAATATGTCCCCTTTCCCCCATCTCTGAATAGATGGGTTTTTAGCAATTTTGTAAAAATACGAGGTCCTGGTGCCAACCCATTCGGCAGGACCTGGTACTTGAGTAAACATTTGCCTAACCGAAATCTCAGATATTTTCGGTGTTTCTTCTTAAAATTTAATGAATAGTAAGCATCTGTAAGATCAGCACTCGCCATCCATGTATCTACATTCAGTAGATCTAACGCTGGTTTTAAATTAAACATCTTAAAATGCTCGTAATGAATTATTTTATTCAATTCTGTTAAATCAAGGATCGTACAGAACTTTCCATTTGGTTTAGGTCTCAGAAAAATATTCGAGATCCATTGGTCCTGTACTGGATCCACCTCCAATAGTACCCCCTTTTTTATTAGTTCAGCTACTTCCAAAATTACAAATTCTCTTTCCACATTATCCATCCTAAACGGAAACGGTTCACTTGCTTGTATTGGGGTCTTTTCGAACGGTATCGTTAGCCCTACTAGACAATTTAAAATCCATTTATCACTAGTTAGTATTGACCAGTTTTTAAAATCATTTATTATGTTTCCTGCTTTAAACATTTTTAACGGTTTCTTACCCTTATTTAAATCTGTGGAGACACCCACCTGGTCAGGGTGCCTCACTTCTGAAAACCCCTGCTCGGTGCTCCACGACGACACCCCCTCTCAGGATTGATGGCACATTCCCGTACTGCGCCTAGTCGTCTGTGGTCCTGCCAAACCTTTTCTCAGGCAGCTGTGCTCTGTTTCCCCAGGTTGAGTTTCCTCTTGATCCTCTTGCTCTAAACCTGGCATTTCCCCTGAATTATCTGTTATATGGGCCTCCCCTCCCTTGGTGTTCGAAGGGATTCCTACGTCTTCCTCTGTATGCATTATTGGTGTTCATGCACCCTCACTGATTTCAGGAGTTGTTTCTTTCTTTCTCCCAAGTTGTCCCCCAACAAGTATTCTGTCGGTTCTGGAAGGTGTCCCTACACGTCCCACTTGTCGTTTATTAACTCCTTTCCCAGCCTGGAGTGAACCACCTTCTGCACACTCAACTTCCTATCCAACTTCATTTGCGCGTGTCGCCACCACTAATTTTATGGTGTTTAACATGTGGACTCCTTGTGCATCCAATTCTGGATCAGCCGATCCCCGTTGTAGAATTATGTCCATAGTGGGTGCTATAGCAGTGAGCACTCCCACTATGCCTTTTGACGCGGTCAGGAGAGCATTTTCTCCTTCTTTTCGACTCTCGGCGAACCTGATTTCTTCATTCAACAGCTGAACTCTAGCCAGTGGCACATCCGCCAACCCCGTGTAGAGCATAGAGATTTCCCGAATCGTCTTAAGATGTTTTTGTGCACCTTGCAGTCCTCCATAATAATGTTGGATCGCCCCCGCCATACTCTCACTTATCGTAATTCTTGGAGTTACGGGTTTCTTTACTTTCTTATACGTCTCCTGGAGCTCTGTCAGAGCGAGCCTTGATGCGGTTTATTATCTAATTTAAACTCTTGTCTTGGTTTTTGTCTTGTACGCTGCGCCGTAGCTGCCATGCTACTGCTCTGTGTTGCCGTAGCCTTTGGCTGTTCTTCAGGGACTTGCTTTGGTGGCTGTGGCATCCTAAAGCCTTTGAAATGCGACGCTAACTTCGTTTCCACTACCGGTTCGTCACCTCCTGTCATCACTGGCGGCAGCTTCACAAGACCCGAACGTAATGCTAGTAATTGTTCAGCCGTATTTAAGGAACCACACGATTCCAGTTCCTCTTCCTCCCAATACTGGGATTCCTGATCGTCATCCTCCGGTTCGTAATCGGCCCACTCACCATAAACATGACCTACATAGGCTCCATGGCCGCCATCTTGACCCACATAACCCTCGTGTTCGTACTCCATTTCGTCTTTAACGGAGTCCCGTAACTTCTCCGATTCAGTACGAAAAGCCTTAGCTTCTTAACTCAGTACGAGCATATCATCGTACAACTTCTGAATGTCCGACATCTCAGGAGTTTTCGGTTTCTCGGGCACTGACGGTCCAGCGAACGTCGCCGCCATTTGACCCACATCGGTGTGCTTTGCGCGCGTCTTCACCTTTGTATCGGCCGCCATCTTTTTACGTGGCTTCATTTTGGCTATTCTAGTCGGTTCTGCCATTTCATTATCCGATTCGCTTAAACAATGTAGCGATAACGGTGGCTGGTCTTCAGTAGACATCATTTTTTAAATTATTTGGTGAATATTCAAATCAACACTTCAGTAATGTGACCACTCCGTCAAGACAGCACAGAAACTTCTATCGAAAGGCTGAGATTGTGTCCAAGCACTTGATCTCACAGTCTTACTGTTCGTTCTGAAATGACAATATCAGGGCTTTTAGCACCTTTCTTCACAACATTCAGATTGTATCAACAACCTAAATTTATATAAATATATAATTAATATTAATATTAATATTTGGTTTAATCCTCCTTAAACTTACCTTTAGTATCCTCCTCCAACTCGCTGTTGTCACTCCGCTGCCGAGTTTCAAACTGAGGAGACTTCCACCCTGCACGAGCTTGAGCTCTCCCCTGATACTTAACTTCCGGTGTTCGGAAGATTAAGTAAGAATAACCAGAAATTGTCCATTCAATATCACCAGTCACAAATGTCACATAAATATTTTGATGGGTTTTTAAGAAGACAAATGTCCATCACATTTTAAGTTTTGAAATAAACACTAGAAAGTTGTCTGAGCTATGTCTCCTGTCAATAAACTATAGACCCCTTTCAATGTTTATAAACATTGTGTATGCGCGTGCAACTTGGCTGCAGAACGAATGCACACTGCTATTGAGTTTGCTGGTACGCGCATTGTAAAAAGTCAACTTTATTCAAAATTACTAGAAATGCAGAACCTTAACCATATAAATTTAATATAATCTGGTTGTTTAATATGTTTTCTATATGTGCTCCATGCGGTTGTTTCTATGTGGTGTAGTTTAGAGATATTTCACTTTTTCTGTATGAAGATTGCTCACGGCCATTGACAATGCATTTAGTTTGGCGATACACCCAGTGCAAAATGTCAATTTTATTCAGAATTACTAGAAATGCAGAACCCTAATGATATAAATTTAATATAATCTGTTTCTTAAATATGTTTCCTATATATGTTCCAAGCGGTTTGTTTCTAGGTGGTGTGGTTCTAGAGATATTTCACTTGTTCTCTCTATGAAGATTGCTCATAGCCATTAAGCTTGCAGTGTGACAGCATGTCATCCTGCAGTCAAGCAGCGCACGCACTGACCTAAATACCTATGCTGACATCATATGAAACAGGTCTATATATTAAACAAGACATGTGATACTAATGCACAGAAAGCTGTAGTTATACAACATGAAATGTAGGTGTCTGCAAACAGTGCAATCTCTACAGTATCGCATTTTAACATATGTACTAAATATCGAGCTAATATAAGGCCTCACAAAACAAAAAAGGTGCTTCCGGTTGCATAACCGACCGTGCAAAAGGTTGCTGACCATAATCTTGTTCTCATGAAATTATTTAATCTTTCAAAATAAACCCTTTCAGACCATTACAGATACCTGGTGATAGAAGGCTCCTTGCTTCAAGTTTAATGAAAATGTTCTGACAAATTGGTCGTAATGCTCGCATTGCGTTTGATTCGTGGTGAGGGAGGAGGACCCCCCCTCCTTTCCTCTCCCCCCCAGCACCCATTGGGACGCTGACATAACTCCCTCCCCCCCCCCCCTTCTCTCTCGGCCCTTATAACCGGCCGCCTAGCTGCTCTTAGCCACTCGCCTCCACTCACCCTCCTGGCACGGACACCATTTCTTCTTTTTGGCGATCTTCACCACGCCTCCACGCCTCGCCCCCAGGACCTACCACCCAGCCATGCCCGCCGCTGCACGAGGACGGGGCCGCCCCGCCGGCCGCTGAGGCACCCGTCGGTGGAGGAGCACCTCCGCCCCCTCACCCGATGCCGCCTCTGCGACCTCGTCCATACCCAGCCTCCAGTCGGAGGCCACCTCTTGGGCGTCCTCAGTGGATCCAGGATGGACGCTCAAACCCAGGCTATGGAGCGCCTCACCGCGCTCGTGGAGGCGATGGTAGTGGTGCCTCACCGGACCCCCGCCCCCGCCTCCAGCCTCAGCATACGACCGCCTCGCCGACATCATCCAGGAGCTGGCCCAGGGACGCCCGGCCCCGGCGGCCCGCCTCCTTCCCACCCCTGCGACCTCGCCTCACGACGTCCACCCGCTATACCGGCGGAACACGAGGCACGGAGTCTACCCCACCCAGCAGGCCGCCTCCGCGGGCTGCCTCCACGGCCCGCCTCCCACCTGCCCTGCACGCCGCCCCCAACACACACGCCTCCGCCGCCGAGGTGGTCCAGGATATCCTCGACTCCGCCGAGGCGCAGAACACTACCCGGCGAAAAGGTATTCCAGCAGGATACATCTTCCCACACGACCTCATCGAGAGGGGTCGGAGGGGAAGGCACAAAAAAGGGGTGAGGCGTCCATGGAAGAATACAACTTCGCCCTCCGGATGCTGGAGTCTCACCCAGCCTTCCCCTCCGACTCCATCCCCGGCCTCCTGCACCACAACCTCACGGTGCAGCGAGACTGTGTCACCCATCCGTGGCCGACCGTCCGACGATACTCGGAGACCATATTCACCTGGGTTGCGGACGGCCGGCTGCCGGCCGGCTGGCACGACCCAGTCGCCATCAACGCCCCCGCGACTGCACCAGGGAGCTCCCGAGCTGCCGCCCCCCCGTGCCGCATCCTCCCGCCCGGCCACCCCCCAGACCCGACCAACCAACTCCGACCCGCACACCCCATACACCCGAGAGGCGTACGGCATCCCCTGCCCCGCCTGGAACAGAGACCCCGCCTCATGCGACCTCGCCCGAGCCGGCAAGGCGCACGGGGACCAGGGCGCCAGGAGGAGGCACGCCTGCGCATATTGCGCCAACGTGCGCCGCATCCTCACCGTCCACAGTGAGGCTGTGTGCTTCACGTAGCGCACCCGGGAGCACGCCTCAGCCGCCCCCGCGATCACTTCGCCGGATTTTTAGTCCGGCGGCAATGACCCACCCCCCGGGCCCCGCCCCCCTCCAGCCTGGCCAACACCCACCTGGAGAACCCCGCCCACCCCGGCCCCGCCGCCCACCCCGCCCCCTCCACACGCCGCCGCCCAGAAGGCGACATTACACACGCCACCCGCCGAGCCCCCGACCCCCTCCCTAGGCGACCGAAAGTCGCCCGCCGAGCAGCTCGCCACCGTCCCGACCATAACAACCACCACCCTGTCCACGCCAACCGCCCTCCTCTCATCTCGCCGCCACCCCCCGCTGGCCGTACAGCTCACCACCCTACGGGCCGCACCCGGCCCCACAACCACCACCCTGTCCATGCCAACCGCCCTCCTCTCATATCCCCGCCAACCCCCCGCTGGCCACGGCGCTCGCCACACACGCCACAGCCCTCACATCTCAGCCGCCCTCATCCCCTCCACCCCCGATAGGCTCTCCGCCATCTCTCACATCTCTGCCACCCCTCACATCTCTGCCGCTCACATCTCTGCCGCCGCCAGCACCGCTAACGGCCGCCCCCGCACCCGCCGCCACTGCCTACCTCTTCCACCTCCAAGCCCACCCGGCCCGCCTCGCCCTCGCCTCCACGAATTTGACCTCCCCCTCTCCCGTCCCCACCGCACCTCCTCTCCCGCTCCCCCCCCACCCCCCCCTCCTCCCCCCAACCACCCTCTCAACATGGCCTCCGCCGCCTCCCTCGACTCGGGGCGGGCCCGGGACCCCACCCTCGGGACATGCGCCCGGGAGCTCTGGCTCATGGCCGGTGAGGGCTGCTTCGAGCTCACCATCATCCACAAGCCCGGGGCCGACCTCGTCCTCGCCCTCAGCCGCGCTCACCTCCCTGGACGTTGGGCGGACGTGGCCCGAGACGAGGTCGCCCGCCTCGGGCTTGTGCACACTTACCCCAGCCACGACGAGTTCCCATATAACCCGGGCCTCTAACTACAGGATACACCGCCTCCGAGGTCGCCGCCGTCGTCGGGCTGCGTATCGCCGCCCTCACCCCCTCCACCTGGAGGAACCGTCGTCGACAGGCCCGGAGTTACGCCGAGTTCGCCCCAGGCCACCACTGGGACCCTCTGGCCCCGACACCCTTCAATGTTTCCGCCTACACAGCCTCACTGTACGCCCGCCCCGTTGCACCCGCCTCCGTCCGGTACGCCCTCTCCGGGGCGCGCTCCTGGCTGGAGGTGGCTGGGGGCGATCCCGCCGCGTGAGGTCTGTTGCGGGGGCGAGCGGGCCTCCGGGCACGTCGCCCGGCCTGCCCCTCCGCTGACGCCCGCCTCCCTCGCGGCCGTCGCCCACCACCTCGCCCTCGCCGGGCCCTCGGGCGTCGTCCCTCGGGCCGCCCTGCTCCTACAGCCTCCTCTCCCCCAGCCCCGAGGTGGCCCCCACACCATCACACGTGCCGACGTTGCCCCCGCCCCCGGGGGACTGCGTGTCACCCTGCGGAGCTCAAAGACCATCGCGCTGCCCTCGGGGGCAGTGGCCCTCTTCATCCCTGCTTCCCCGGGCCGCCCTCTCTGCCCTGTGGCGGCTTGGGCCGCCTCCGTCGCCCTCATGCCTGCCGACCCCGCCTTCATACTGCCCTCCTGCGAGGCGCCCTCACGGCCCTTGGGGTGCCTGCCCCCGATGGATACACCCTCCACAGCCTCCGCCGGTGGGGCAGCCCAGGCATGCCATCGCGCCGGCATCCCCCTCGGGGATATAATGGAGCAGGGCACCTAGACCTCGGATGTGGTTCACGCATACGTCCCCCGCATCGCTGCCTCTGACACCCCTCGAGCCCTCTCCTCTGTTTTGGTGGAGGGCTCTTCGGGGCACCTCCCTCCCACTTGACTTTATTGCTTATTGACTTTTTACCCTCATTCACATTGCTCCATTGATTCTACCTCCTTATTGACCCTGATTGATTCTTATTGATGATTACCCTTGATGACATTATTATCCTTACTTAACATTGCTGCACTGACCTTCTTTGAATAAAGTGCTTTTATTCCAACTCCTGCCTTTCTCTCCTCCTTCGTCACGTATCACATGGGTTGTACCTTTTGCATCCTCCAATTATATCAGGAAGTGGAAACTCTGGTTCCAGTATCAAATGGCTACTTATATCAGCACAGAGTTGATGAAATGAGAGAGAATGCAAAAAGATAAGATGGTGAACATAGAATGCTCTCGATTTCACTTTTAACGTCCATTAAACTACATGTTTTATTATATTTTTCAAATCAAAAGTCACGGGTAAATATAAGATAGATGCGAAGAATATATTTTGCTTCTTAAATTAAGAATCTATCTGCTCATTACATTTACCCAGCATGTAGATATTTTCTGCCAGCTTTTATATAGGATTGTCCTTCGCCCCTACCCAGGCTATTGCAGTACGGAGTGGATCTTTTATATGTACTATTTAATCAATCCCACAAAATGTTTCAAAAGTATGCTTGTATAATCCAATACCAAAGTGAAAATTTACAGATTTACACATCAACACCATACATTTACCTAAACTTTTTTTAAACTTATTTTTGTAAGACATACTTTTGATTGCTTAACTGTAAGCAATCAAATCTTGTTTGAATTTGTTGTGTATGTTAAATGGATTGTGTTTGAGTTCAATGCTACATGAGTGATATTAATATATTGCTCAATTTGTATAAGATCAAAGATCACTTTTCTAATAGGTTGTTCTTTACCCCTGTAGTAGTCTGAACATGAGCTCTACTATCACGCGGTAGCAGTGGGGACTACGACGCCATCAGCGCAGTACCATTACACTGCGCTAGGTGGCGGCATGGGTCACCACCGGTCAGACCCTAGCCGGGCTGACCTCTACTGCGTGTGGTTGACCCACCCACCCCCACACACACCAATAGAGTCGATGTGGGATCTGGCGAGTCAGGGGGCGGGTCAGACAACTACTGACGCCGCGGAGAGCAGATGGTTCAATAAACCAAAGGTGAAGCGTACACTCTATTGAATCTTGGTGTTCTTCCGTGTGAGCGAGAGAGTCGGAGGGCCGTGGGCCATTACATTGGTGCCGTGAGCCAGCTCACCTTCTGCGTAAGGGGTGAGTATTGGACCTGGGCCATGGACTCCGAAGGTAAGGTCTCTTCGTAATATTTTATTATGGAAGGGGCGACGGCAGGTCAACTGCGCAGTGGGCGTCAGTACCAGACTGATGGTACGGGACGTCCCGACGCGGTGGGACTGCCGGTGGGCGCGGACGCTTCTGTGGTGAGTACACTGCACCGCGCTCATGATACACCTGTGGGGAATGTTGATGGTAGGACGTCCATTACTAATGCAGGTGCCGGCGTCATAGGGGACCGCCGCCAGGGGTCAGTGTGTGGGGGGGGTGTAGCCACTCGTGCACTGGGGCCGGGGCGGTCGCCTGCGGGTGCTGAAGGCGTTGATAGTTATTGGGCGCAGTTAGCGCGGCTGAGTGGCACGCCGCCGCCAGGCATTGCGCCGTTGTTTACACCGGCGGTGATGCAGGGTGGTGGGGGTGGTACGCAGTTGAGCACGCGTTCTGATAGCGGTGGCGCAGCATTAGGTAATGTTGCGCCATGGACTGCAGCGCGAAATGTTCTCTCAGTTGATGATAATGATACTGTGGCTACACGAAACAGGAACTGGCGTGTCTCGGCTATGTTCGAAGGGTGTTCCGTCCGGGACAGGCTTGCCTGTTCTGTGAGGTGCACCGAGTCGGACATAGGCGATTCCCCAAGCTGTTTCTGCGGTGGTCGCATTTGGCTCGTCACATTTGTGAGGAGCATCTGCACACCGCGCCTCTATGGAGATGTGTGCGTCCATTCAACGCGGTGACGGGTTGTGAGGGGTGTCCTTCGTTTAAAACGACTGGACAATACTTCGCAACGAGGCGCCGCGGTGTGATGATCACGCACCTCATGGAGGGCCACGGTCGGATGATGGACGACGTAGTGGCGGGGCTCAGTGAGATTCAGTGGAATCCTGACTCCAAGTCACGGCGCGCAGTGACCTTCACAAATAAGCAGCGCCCAGACTTCTACCTAGGTAAGGAGACGCTTGCGTTGCCACGGCAGCACAGGTTGATCGCCTTGCACCTCTATGACAGAGGGTCGGCGGAGCTGCGTCGCGAACGGTTTATAACCGGTCGCGGGGCATCTTCGGCGAGACGGGGAAGAGGTCGTGGGGCGGTGGCTCGGAAGAGGGAGGTACTGCGGCCGGGCGCGGTAGGTGGCGCAGTTGACTCTGGTCGGCAACCTAAGGTCGGCCGGGGTAAGGGGAGAGGGAAGCGCACCTCGTCTCTGATATCGCTTCATGGTAGGTCTGCTATCAATTTGGAGCGGAATCAGGGGTCAGACAGGTCGGCCTCTCCACCTCCACCTCCACCGCCACCACCTCCATCGTCAGCTCAGGGCGTGAAGGATTGGCCTGAGTTGCCAGTCACAGCCGGGGCTGGAGTGGAGGAGAGTGGTAAGGGGCGGCGTCGCAAGCGCCGGAAGTTGGCAGCGGTGCAGCCACCCGACACGTTAAGTGCGGTGGTGGCACGTGGTCCGGCTCCGGCGGCGACAGTCCAGGTGGCATCGGTTTCTCAGCCGGTGTCATTGGGTCAGGTTCCGCGGCGTCGGGTGACGGCCGCTGCGGGATCCGCCTCTCAGTTGGCGGCGTCAGGGAGCCAGGTGATGGAGCCGGTAGGGACTGCTGCGGTGGTTGCCTGTCCTGCTGCGAGTCCTGTGGTCGTGCGGCCGGTGGTAGCGATGCCCCCGGTAGCTGACCACGGTATTGTACTCGCGCTGGACGGCATAACGCAGCGGCTCTGCGAGGCGAATCGTTCGGACGTGACGTCAAAGATCACTGAGTCGGTCAACGGCCTGGTCAAAGCCTTCATTGAGGGCTTTGACGCGGTTGTGGCGCAGACTCAGGATACTCTGGTACGCCAGGCTGAGGGTAGGCGCGGTGCGGACTTTGACTGTGTGGTCGAGGACAAAAAGATTGTCGAGCGCAAGTTGGAGGCATCGCGCGAGCAGAGGGCTCGGCAGGCTGAGGTCATAAATGATATCGATATGACCTTTCATGCCGCTTTCCGCCGAGACTTCAGAAGCTGGGATGGATCGCTGAGATCCTTAGATTTAACTAGGTTCAGCATTGAGGATCGGTTGCACGGTCTGCCGGCTAGTTTGGTGTCTGCTGCTGCTACGGCGCATCGGACCCTGCTTAGTCGCGCGGCAAGTGCTCCCCTTGATGTAGACGGGGATGTCCAGATGACAAGTAGCGGGAAGGTGAGCGATGACTAGCTGCTCGCGCAGTTAGGTGTTGCTCCCTCCTGGTCGAGGGATTTTGGACGTCTCGTCGGAAAATTCAGATGACAGGTGACGGGGTGATGAGCAATAGTGGGCTGGTAATGCGGTTAGCTGTTGATCTCTCTCGTTCGAGGGATTCTGGATTGAACGTGACAATCAGATGACAGGTGGCAGTTAAGGCTAGCAGTGACTGACTGCTCGTGCAGGTAGTCAGTGCATGCCCTGTCCGAGGGATTTTGGGTGTCACGCGGGGGTAATTGAAAGACCAGCGCCCCTGTGGCGGTGATTAATTTTTAGTTTTTTTATTAATATATATATACATATGCTTTGATAATAAATAGAGAATTTTTGATACTTCATCTCCCTGATGGGGGTGGATACCGCCTTGTATATATGCATGTTTGTGAATATGATATATATATTTGATGGTTTTTTTTTACATTGATAGCCACGATGTAATTAGCATATCGTACTGCTTAATCTAAATATGATTCTTTTTTTTTGCAGTGCGATTGTTGATGTAATATGTTGTGGTGAAGAGCTTAGTTTCTCCCGATTGGAGGACCTAGCTACTTGTGTTCTGTGGGTTTTTTTGCAGTAGGGGTCGGAAATAACTTTTCTAATAGGTTGTTCTTTACCCCTATTCTGGGTAGGGGTGAATCTTTTATCTAGGTGTAGTAGCATTCTCTTCCATTCAACTCGATTCCAATATAGATACACACTGCATGTTGGAATCGGATTCCACAGCTTGTTCATAGTTGATTCAGACCATGGCAAAGCAGTCTTTGCTCAGATTTAAACAGGGTCATTGTTCCCCACTACTACTACTAGGGGTGAATACCCGTATCCTCCATCTGCTCACACTCATTCGCTTCTGATTTGGTTAGGGTAGAGAGCCTGGATCAGATTGGGGCCTCTCGAAGGTTCACTTATTCTAGGTAGTGACAGTCAAAATTAAACAAATATATTTGGGTCTTTTCGTTGTAAATGGGGCCAATGTGTAAACATGAGGGTTAAAAATTAATATTGTGTATTTCCCTTTTTTTTCACTGATTTTCACCTAATTTATAGTAAGTACCATGACTAGTATTAGTAATATCATATTTCTAGAAACAGGGATGAAAGTAGGCTCCGGGAAAAAGAGGAAATCCTGATATTCTCCTATAGGCTTAGCCTTGTCAGGGAATCGCGGAAAATTCTCGGAAGTTAGGTTTCATATATATTGGTATACGCTGATAGTGGTGCGCCGTTTGAAGCACGTATTAGTAGTATACACTGATAGTGATGCACCGTTTGAAGCATGTATTATTAGTTTACCCTGATAGTGCTGCAGCATCTGCACTCCATATTAGTATATGCTGATGGCGCTGCAGTGTAAAACAGTAGAGCCTATATGTTAATGCTGCTGCGGGATTGAAGAATCCCGGAAATCCGCGAAATCACGGAGATCTTTCATCCCTGTACAAAGATGTTTGGGAAAAAAAAAAAAATTGAAGTCCCCTATGTTTCTTGATGTCCCCTCCTATTGTGCTACGTCCAAAACTCAAAATTGGGATAAATATAACTTCCCTGCACAAATATTTTTATACCGACCCCCCCCCGCCCCAAGGGGGAGGCTAAGGACTAACACGTGTGTATATATAGATTAGTTAGACGAATATTACCTGGGTATAGATGATGGATAACTATTGTTTTACCGAGGTAGGAGCCTCGGATAGACGTGGGTGAGGGAGAAGGAAGCACATCCGGGTCCAGCAATCTTTACCTACTAATTCAGGATAAAAATGATTCTAATAAACAAAAACTATAGCCATCTGACCTATTCTTGGTACAAGTTATTGAATAGACGTGGAAGGGCGTGGTGGGTGGGCCCTCACCCACGTCTATCCGAGGCTCCTACCTCGGTAAAACAATAGTTATCCATCATCTATACCCAGGTAAGATTCGTCTAACTAATCTATTTTACCTCGGTGTACCGCCTCTGGCTAGCCGCAGGCTAGGGAGACCTTTAAGTAATATCATTTTTATCCTGATATTCCTGTTTGTTATTATTTATTCTAATTATTATAGTGCTATTCATGTATGTGGTGTACAATTGGTATGACAATAAAGCGAAAATGTTGACTTTGTCTCACCTTTGTCTTTAGTTGGTGAGTAGTCTCTGTGCGATAGGTTGAGGCTTTTCTAGTCGCTTGTGATAATGTTTTGCAAACGATCTAGCGGTTTTCCATCCTGCATGAGCCAGGATCCGTTTCACGGAGATGCCTAGTAATCTGGCCTTAGAGACCATCGCTCCACGTGTAGAGTGCGATGTATATCTGGTTGTGTTGACTCCTGATAGTTTCAACACAGTCATGGTCCATCTGGCGAGGGTGTCCCTCGAAATACCCTTGTGTGGCTTAATAAAGCTCACCAAAAGCTGCCTTGAGTTTCTTATTGTTCTTGTCTTGGATATATATGTCCGTATTGCGGAGACTACACATAATTTGCGATCCTCTGTGAAACTAGTGACACTGATTGTCGACAGGGGATCACCTAAACGATTTGATTTCAACAAAGTTGTTAAATCAAACGTTGCTTCCTTGTTATCGATTTCAAGACCATTGAGCGACAGGGCGACTATAGTTTGGCCCCTGTGTCCTGTCACCAGCAGAAGAAGCAATGCTACTTTGAACCCTAATAGTTTAATTTCCAGGACCTTATTCTCTGGCCATTGTTTGAAGAGTTTAAACACAAGAGATACATCCCAAAACCTATTATATCTGGGTTTGGGAGGGTTCCTCTGATAAATTGATCGTACGATCCAGCAAATAACATGGTGTTTACCCATTGTTTGTCCATTAATCCTAGGTAGGATTATTGATAGCGCACATCTGGCTGCATGATAGCGCCGTAACCTAAACCTTCGTCTTCTAAGAAACGTAGAAATCGTCCTACCTGGGATATTGTCGGGTTCATTGGCTTAACTTTCTTAAGTAAGCAATAAATGCCCCATTTCTTTAAATAGGTTGTATACATTTTCACTGTTCCCTTCCTCCACGCGTGAGATACCAACCGTTGTTGTGTTATCTTGTCTAAGCCGAATTGTTCCAAGTACTTGTTTAAAAAAGGAATGCTACCAAAGGAGTCGTCGACACGTTTCTGTGGCGCGCTAATGGTCCCTGATGCTTCAGGTTTCCTCGATATCTTGGGAAGCGTAGGCTGCTTTTGGCCGTCGAGACTAGTCTGGCTAGCCACGGTTGAGTGTCCCATTCGGGGACGATGAGGATGGCGTGTGTTTTGTCCATTTGTATCTTTCTGGCGACTTTGCTAATAATGGTAAAAGGGGGAAAAATGTAAAAGAAATGATGTTGCCAATTTAGTGAGAAGGCATCTATGTGCCATGCATTTGGTTCGGGGTGCCACAAAACATATTTGTCCAGTTTAAAGTTATTACGTGAAGCAAATAAATCTATATCCGGCAAACCCCATGTGGCACAATTTCTTTGAAAATTGATCCGTTTAGTGACCACTCTAAGTGGTCATGGAATTGGCGACTCATCTTGTCTGCTAGAATATTTTGCGTACCGGGTATGTGTGTTATTGTTAACCAAACCTTAAACTTTTGAGCCCAATTCCAAATGAGGAGGGCCATTTCGTTACACTGTATTGATTTTGTACCTCCCATATTTCTGACATAAGCTATCGCTGTGGTGTTATCCGTAAGGATACGTACATTATGTTTCGGTACTTTAACAAGGCTTGTTAAACCTAAGTAAATAGCTCTTAATTCTAAAACATTAATATGATCAGAAATTTCAGATTCTAGCCATCTTCCTCCTGTTGCTACATCATTGCGATGTGCCCCCCAACCTTTCAGTGACGCGTCAGTTGTAACTGTAGTGTTGGGTTCACCCATTCTAATGGGATTGGGAGACTTATCAAAGTGACTCAGCCACCAAGTAATGTCGGCTAGTCCGTTTTCAGAAATAAACATTTTCTTTTCAAAATTACCCTTTGCTCTGGTCAAAGCTAGATTTTTGTCAATTTCCAGGGACTTAACGTGTGCGCTGCCATATAAAATAGCGGGGGTGTACGAAGTCATTATACCGATTAAGACTGCCACCTCTCTTATCTTTGGCCTATATGTGTCTAACAGCTGTATCGCTGTGTCCCGAAACTTATCTTTCTTTTGCTGTGTAAGTGACACGGTCATAGCCGTTGTGTTTAAAATGAAACCTAGACACTTAAGCTCCTTAGTAGGAGAAAAAACGGATTTCTTATTATGTATGAAAAAACCCAACTTTGAAAAAAGTTGACATAAATCTTGTACGGCGAGCTCGCATTGTGTGAAAGATTGTCCCATAATGAAAGAATCATCAATGTATGGAAACATGCAATGACCAAGTTTTGCCATTCCTGAAAATACTGGTTTCAATAATTTAGTAAAAAGGCGTGGTGCACACGCCAAACCATTTGGTAGGCAGGTAAATTCAAAAAGCTGCCCATTCCAGACAAATCTTAAATATTTGCGATCTAATTCCTGAATAGGTACGGTATAGTACGCATCTCTTAAATCTACACTCGCTAGACAACAATCTGGGGTAATCAAATCTCGAGCTGTTTCTAAGGAAAACATTTTGAAGTGTTGGTATTCAATGATTTCATTTAATTTAGTTAAATCTAAGATCATTGTTATGGTCCCATCGGGTTTATGTGTGGAGAAAATATTTGAAATGAATTCACCTTTAGTATGTTTTACTCTTTTGATAATGCCTTTGGCTTCAAAAATCATTACTTGTTCATTAAGTTTATCTCTTTCTTCCGAATTGAATTTATATGGAAAAGGTGCTCTTTTCTGGACAGGTAATTGTGTGAAAGGAATTTTAATGCCTTTAATTATTCCAAGAACCTCTGGGTTTGTAGTTATTTCTTGCCATTGATGTAAATAATTAGCAATGTTGCCAGCTTTAAACTTGCTTACGTAAGTTTGAGTCTCCTCGGTGACCATTTCAGGGCCAGGAGGCTGAATTGTTTGTGTGGCGTTTTCTACTTGTTCCCTGGCTTGGGGAACTGTGGTTTGGGAACAAAATCCCTTCTGTAACCGCGGTTGTCGTTCCAGTTTGAGGGTTGTCTGTCGCCTCGACCTCTTCCCCTCTGGCTGTATCCGAAGGATGGTCCGCCCCTGAACGGCCTTCCTCCTCGTCTGTAGCGAAAATCCGTCCGGGTTCGCCTGAACCCGAGGGGGTTTTGGAATTTACGGCCTTTCTGTTCCGTGTTCTTGGCACTCTTATTGTCTACTTCTACTTGCTTGTAAAGGTAGGCGAGCTGACCCCCGAACATTTTGGACTTGTCCAGAGGTTTGCCTTTGATGGGGGTAGGTCCCGAATAGACAGTGTATTCCTTGCCGTCATTATCCGTCACTTTCTTTGACCTGGCGACTTCTTTCCCAGCGTCTGTAGTGACGGATTTGAACACGTTTTCGAACCTGCGATGCGTCATGTAGTTGCTCGCCGCAGCGAGCAAGGCAATTCCCCTGTCCATTACACGGGCCAAAGACGAGAACTTATTCTCGGTTTGCATGCGGTTAGCGACCGGGATAATCGAAGTCAAAGACCCCAAAACTGCCTTATGGATTAAACATAGGGCAGTTTCGTAGCGGTGACGTTCGTCTGAAAGATGGATGCCAGCATCCATCTCCTTACTAACCGTTGCGGGGATACCTTTGATCCCGGAAATCTGTTCGGTCAATTTGTTAATGACCTCAGCCGGTTTGAAGGTGGTAAAGTGGCCATTAACAGTTTTTCTCATCATGGTTGTAGTACGAACCTTCTTTGCATTCTTTTTGGTAATTTTCTTACCGACCTTAGCGCCTATTTTGGCGGAAACCCCAGCGCGTTCCGTGTCGGAATCAGAGTCTGTGGATGAGGAGTCATCTGACGAGTCCGAGGACGAGTATTTCTTCTTTTTCTTTTTCTTAGATTTCTTGGCTCTTTTAGCGTTAGACTCCTTGATGAATTCATCACCCGAGCTGCTCACTGTGCGGCGTTTCTTGCTGCGCGCTTTCGGTTTCGTAACCTCAGTGGCCGAAAGCGTATCTTCCTCATCGTCGGAAAAATCTTCCCAATCCTCATCAGGGATTTGGGAAGGGCCCGAAAAGGAATGAGCCTGAAATTGGCGCATCTTTTCTTCCATCATTTGTGCCATCTTTTCCTCCCAACCTTTAGGTTGAGGTGGTTGGTCACTGTCCCGGTCGGACGTCTGGGCCCCGGGCTGTGGGGACGGCGGAGCCATAGCAGCTGGTGACGAATCGTAATCCGGAGGGGCAATGCCCACGGCTGCCGCGGGCGGCTTATTCCGCCGAGTGGCCATCGGTTTCTGTAACGACAAATGGGTGTTACTTAAACCGAAATCATCTCAACTACACAATGTGTAAACCAGTAAACTGGGTTGAGGTATAAGGTACAGAGCTACGTGTATTACAACGTTTCAGTACGGGCGTGATGCTGAAGTTTGCCGTAGGTGCATGGTAACGAAACCAACCAAACGGGGGGAGTCGATCCTTAGATCGCCCACTCTCTCTGTTCCGTACACTTCTCCCACCCGCGGCTACAACGCCAGCAAGTTAGAGAAAATATTACGAAACTTGGAGGTTCGCCTTAAAACCCGTCTGGGGTGTCTATAAAAGACACCCAGAAGCATCCCCAACATCATCCTCTATTAGGATCCGGGAGAATTTTCTTAGGAAATGAGCAACTCGGGTTACCATTTCTCCCTGTCTCAAAAACAGGTTTCGATAGAACAAAGGACTATCGGTTTCGTTCGTGCCAGCGGCACCCAGTGTTCTATCCTCAAGTTAAAAAACATGTACAAAGTCCAAAAGGGACCTGAGAAAGTTCTGAACTTTCATAATGTGATGCTATAATGCATCATAAACAATTTAAACTAAGTTTCCATTACTTACTTTGTGAATAAGTAGTCTTAGTAGATAAATCCTGTTGGAGCAACTCACATATATATATATATATATATATATATATATCTTTGTCCGTTTAACCTTACGTGTTTAATTGCGCGCCTTGTAGTATTGGTCCCCATCGGAGGACTTTCTTTGATCTGTTCCGCTTCTTTGTGTGGAACTCGATTTCCGAGTCTGTAGTCTGCTGCAGCTCAGACATATCCTCCCACTCCGACTCTTCTGATGCGGAGGCGGGAGATTTCGCCGAGGCTTTACCGACGGGACTCAGGAGCAAATGTTGTAGCTGCTCACGAATGAGCCAAACCACATGGTCGTCGGCGTTGGAGGGCCCTGCCTCAGGCGAGTGGTCACGCAACGGGTTGGAGTCCAATCCAGGGGCCGCGTCCCCCTCACTGAACGTGTGTGGTAAACCTTGGTTACCACGCTTCGTGGTCATCTCGAGTCGTCTGTAACAACCAAAAGGTGTATTAGTATGTACTCAAGGAGCAACTGAACACATGGAACAGTGCTATAATGTGCTCTCCAGCACTAATGGGTATTAAATCCGTATTTACACCGGTTTAATCCAGGCGTGATAAGCTAAATTGTATGTCGAAAGTGCGACGGCTGGACGAACCAAACCGAAACCAATCGAGGGGTAGGGACCAGTGTAGATCCCTCCCACACTCTCTGTGTCACACACTTCTCCCTCCTGTGGCTAGTACTACGCCAACAAATTGGAGAAAATGCTATGGCACTCAGAGGTACGCCTTAACCTTGGGAAATCTATTAATATTCCCGAATCTATCTAAACAATGAATTGACTCGCAGCCAAACATCTCTCCATTCGGCAACGGGCCGCAAAAACAAAATGGAGGTGCATCCAAAAAATCTACAGCACCGGATAACGAACACAAATTCATGAATAACTAAGTTAACATGAGAATTGACAACATAAAAAGTTGCTCAGTGTATGCTATGTGCATTCGTGATCTTCCATGTAAGTTCTTGTTCCTGTACTTACTATGGAAACTTGGTATTACGTTGGTAAAAACTGCTGAGCTGCTCGTAACGTCCTCCCGCCATGAGCGGAATATGCTAATTGCTGTACCCGGATGTTGCTTCCTCCTCCCTCGACCACGAGTAGCCAGAGGCTTAGTACCGAGGTAAAATATATATATATATATATATATATGCATAAACAATACCCATACTCATAGAGGTGAAAAATGAAATCACCAAAATCCAGCAAACGGAAAAGGAAATAGCTCGTCGAACTTTGCTACAAAGCAAACAGGGTGGACGGCAGCGATTGGTTAATAATATACTCGTATTGAATTGCATAATAATATATAAATAATTCTCCGAACATTTATATGTATGTCAATAGACTAGATTGTTTCTTGCTGCGCGCTTTCGGTTTCGTAACCTCAGTGGCCGAAAGCATATCTTCCTCATCGTCGGAAAAATCTTCCCAATTCTCATCAGGGATTTGGGAAGGGCCCGAAAAGGAATGAGCCTGAAATTGGCGCATCTTTTCTTCCATCATTTGTGCCATCTTTTCCTCCCAACCTTTAGGTTGAGGTGGTTGGTCACTGTCCCGGTCGGACGTCTGGGCCCCGGGCTGTGGGGACGGCGGAGCCGTAGCAGCTGGTGACGAATCGTAATCCGGAGGGGCAATGCCCACGGCTGCCGCGGGCGGCTTATTCCGCCGAGTGGCCATCGGTTTCTGTAACGACAAATGGGTGTTACTTAAACCGAAATCATCTCAACTACACAATGTGTAAACCAGTAAACTGGGTTGAGGTATAAGGTACAGAGCTACGTGTATTACAACGTTTCAGTACAGGCGTGAAGCTAAAGTTTGCCGTAGGTGCATGGTAACGAAACCAACCAAACGGGGGGAGTCGATCCTTAGATCGCCCACTCTCTCTGTTCCGTACACTTCTCCCACCCGCGGCTACAACGCCAGCAAGTTGGAGAAAATATTACGAAACTCGGAGGTTCGCCTTAAAACCGGTCTGGGGTGTCTATAAAAGACACCCAGAAGCATCCCCAACATCATCCTCTATTAGGATCCGGGAGAATTTTCTTAGGAAATGAGCAACTCGGGTTACCATTTCTCCCTGTCTCAAAAACAGGTTTCGATAGAACAAAGGACTATCGGTTTCGTTCGTGCCAGCGGCACCCAGTGTTCTATCCTCAAGTAAAAAACACGTACAAAGTCCAAAAGGGACCTGAGAAAGTTCTGAACTTTCATAATGTGATGCTATAATGCATCATAAACAATTTAAACTAAGTTTCCATTACTTACTTTGTGAATAAGTAGTCTTAGTAGATAAATCCTGTTGGAGCAACTCACAAACGTCCTCCCGTTGTGAGTCACTTATGCTAATTGCTGGACCCGGATGTGCTTCCTTCTCCCTAGCCTGCGGCTAGCCAGAGGCGGTATACCGAGGTAAAATATATATATATATATATATATATATATCTTTGTCCGTTTAACCTTACGCGTTTAATTGCGCGCCTTGTAGTATTGGTCCCCATCGGAGGACTTTCTTTGATCCGTTCCGCTTCTTTGTGTGGAACTCGATTTCCGAGTCTGTAGTCTGCTGCAGCTCAGACATATCCTCCCACTCCGACTCTTCTGATGCGGAGGCGGGAGATTTCGCCGAGGCTTTACCGACGGGACTCAGGAGCAAATGTTGTAGCTGCTCACGAATGAGCCGAACCACATGGTCGTCGGCGTTGGAGGGCCCTGCCTCAGGCGAGTGGTCACGTGACGGGTTGGAGTCCAATCCAGGGGCCGCGTCCCCCTCACTGAACGTGTGTGGTAAACCTTGGTTACCACGCTTCGTGGTCATGTCGAGTCGTCTGTAACAACCAAAAGGTGTATTAGTATGTACTCAAGGAGCAACTGAACACATGGAACAGTGCTATAATGTGCTCTCCAGCACTAATGGGTATTAAATCCGTATTTACACCGGTTTAATCCAGGCGTGATAAGCTAAATTGTATGTCGAAAGTGCGACGGCTGGACGAACCAAACCGAAACCAATCGAGGGGTAGGGACCAGTGTAGATCCCTCCCACACTCTCTGTGTCACACACTTCTCCCTCCTGTGGCTACTACTACGCCAACAAATTGGAGAAAATGCAATGGCACTCGGAGGTACGCCTTAACCTTGGGAAATCTATTAATATTCCCGAATCTATCTAAACAATGAATTGACTCGCAGCCAAACATCTCTCCATTCGGCAACGGGCCGCAAAAACAAAATGGAGGTGCATCCAAAAAATCTACAGCACCGGATAACGAACACAAATTCATGAATAACTAAGTTAACATGAGAATTGACAACATAAAAAGTTGTTCAGTGTATGCTATGTGCATTCGTGATCTTCCATGTAAGTTCTTGTTCCTGTACTTACTATGGAAACTTGGTATTACGTTGGTAAAAACTGCTGAGCTGCTCGTAACGTCCTCCCGCCATGAGCGGAATATGCTAATTGCTGTTACGGATGTTGCTTCCTCCTCCCTCGACCACGAGTAGCCAGAGGCTTAGTACCGAGGTAAAATATATATATATATATATATATATGCATAAACAATACCCATACTCATAGAGGTGAAAAATGAAATCACCAAAATCCAGCAAACGGAAAAGGAAATAGCTCGTCGAACTTTGCTACAAAGCAAACAGGGTGGACGGCAGCGATTGGTTAATAATATACTCGTATTGAATCGCATAATAATAAATAAATAATTCTCCGAACATTTATATGTATGTCAATAGACTAGATCGTAATCCTAAACTTCCATGTTTATGCCAAATTGTTATGATTTCTATTAATTTTGAATAAAATTGAAGTTTTGTACAGCGCATATATATGTCTTTGTTTTGCTGTCGACGCCGTTTTCAGCGCGCAGTCTATAGACAGGTTCGTAATTCCGACTAATGTGGGCGGGGGTGTGGGGTCGGTCCTAAACATTACTTATTCATATTAGTGCAGTTGAATACTTAGGGTGTCACAACATAAAAATTAATGTTTCATTCAATAAATTTCCTTAAATAATTGTTGTTATTAATCAATGATATGCTACATCCGCACTTGAGGCTAGCTACTCAATTAATTTGTGTTATTCTGACAAGATGGTAACCTAAACCATCTTTTCTAGGTACCCTCCAATCCCCCTGCAGCACCACCGTCGCCAAACCAATATGACCGGTACAACTTTTTGCGACCCCATCGATGGCAGAGTGCATTGCAAAAAAGGCACTTCACCCAATGCACATGCTCAGTGACATCGTCTTTACCTCCGATTTTGAAACACCATTGGATAGAGCAATGATATCGACCCAGCCACTGGGGAGGCTGAGGACTAACATGTGTATATATATATATGTATACATAAACAATACTCCTACTCATATAGGTGGAAAATGAAACCACCAAAATCCAGCAAACGGAAACGGAAATAGCACTGTACGGGCGCCGCCATGCAAACGGAAATGTAAATATCTCATCGAGCTTCGCTATACAGCAAACAGGGTGGACGACAGCAATTGGTTAATAATATCCTATGGGCTTAATGCCTTGACGCCGCTCCGCCGCAGAGTAGTGCATGCCAAATTGAGGAACAACTACACTGGTCCCTCGCTACAGATCTTCCATATATGGTGCGATGACATCACCAGGACCAGTGTATGTGTTCCTCCGCACTACTCTGCAGTGAAGCTGTCAAGGCATTAAATCCATAGGCCCAATTTTCAGTATTCAGGGTCAGCAATTGGTTAATAATGTATCAATACGTGCAGTGCAAAACTTAGATTTTATTCAAAATTAAAAGAAATAAAGAACAATTTGGCATAAACATGGATGCACAAATGCAATATTAATAGTTCATTCCGCGGAAACGACGGCCGTATTTGATTATCACGACCGCGACTTGGGTCACCCGAGTTGCTAAATTTCAAATTGAACACCACGAGTGGAGTAAAAAAATACATGCGCAATCATAAAATACTTTGCTGTAGTTATATCGGGGATCGGTCCTAAGCATTGCTTCTTCATATTAGATACTATTTTCATTTTTGTGCGATGTTTGAAAGGCATTTTAATACACTCTTTAAGTCTTCCGAGGTGAAATTCAATGGAATAGAGTTAATGAATGCAATTTTAACCTCCAAAATGTGAATCCTTAGCACTTTTCCTTCCTAGAAATGTTCACACAATAGGTATAACATGGCTCCCTTTATTGTAGGGACTTGAAAATCCGCAACAGTCACTTTTCAGCATTCCGTTTTTCGTCTCGCACGGAAATGAGGATTTCAGATATTAGCTCTGTTCAAAATAGGATACGAATGGTACCCTTTTGAAGCACCTAATTTTGACAGATTCTAGTTTTTGTCTGATCAAAATCCAACATGAATTGACAGATACCCAGTTTTCTGAAGTTTAAGGTAACTTTCCCTACATTATGACACTCTTGCTATTTAGCAGACCTATTTACCACTCCTTAATAAGGCACTTCTCTAATGCATTCACTAATACAAAAGATCTGAAATTCAACAACTTTCAAATGCATATATATCTCGCTCAAATTTTGGAATATTAAAGAATTTCTAAAAGCATATTGCTTTTGATTCATTGGAGCTTCCAGTGAAATTGTAATTTGAATGTTTGGACAAGTTTGAAAATTTTAGAAGGGTATCTGGACTTCTCTAAAGCCTTTGATTGTGTGCCCCACAAAAGAGTATTAAACAAAATCGAAGCTCTGGGAATATCCAGATCAATTTTAGAATGGATACAGGACTTCCTGTCTGAGAGAAAGCAAAGGGTAGTCGTAGGTAATAAAAATTCTTCCTTTAAGAATGTCACCTCAGGAATACCTCAGGGAAGTGTGCTGGAACCAATATTATTTATAATGTTTATAACTGACCTGCCAGGCAGTGTCTCCTCAAACCTAAAAATATTTGCAGATGACACAAAGGTCTTTCGAGCAATAAAAGATGTAAGAGATAAAAATCTCTTGCAAGAGGATATTCTGAAACTTTCACAATGGTCTGAGAAATGGTAATTGCCCTTCAATGAGAAGAAGTGCAAAATTATTCATAATTATTCATTATGCCTATAGTATGAAGAACACTGTCCTGCAACAAGATAGCTATGAAAAGGACTTGGGCATAACCTTCGAAACACATGAGGACTATCATCTCACATGCTAACCAGAGCATAGGTATAATTAAAAGAACTTTCCATCGCCTCAACAAGAACAATTTTCTCATTCTATTTAAGTCTCTTGTTAGGCCAATTTTGGAATACTGTCCACAAATTTGGAGCCCAATTTTTCGGTTAAGATATTCTGGAGATCGAAAAGGTTCAGAGACATGCAACAAAATTAGTTGCAGTTATAAAGGACTTACCCTATTAACAAAGGCTTAGAGAATTGAAACTTCCTACCCTTTCCTACAGAAGGAAAAGAAGTGACATAATTGAAGTATTTAAAATTATGAAAGGTTTTGATGAAATAGATATGAACCAATTTTTCACCTTGAATAAAAGAGAAGGCAGTCAGGGCCATACTCTCAAACTAGTAAAACCCAGAGCCATTTCAAAGTTAAGGCAACACAGTTTCTCAAACAGGATTATAAATATATGGAAGTCTCCCACAAAATGTTATAGACTACATCACCGTTCCAGCGGCACGGTGCATTGTGGGATGCATCAGAGCAAAACAAACCCACGAGAAGCACATGGCACATGCTAATACACTGGGTGCAGCTATGAAATGTGCTAGCTTCAGCTCATCTCAGCTCTTGTTTGAAACATAGAATACCAACTAAAAAAATATATATAATAAATTATGATATTAATCTTTTATTCAGCATTGCATTTACATCAATATAATATGCATATCTTATGCCATGTGCATTTAGATTTAGACAAATCTGGGCAGTCAGTTTTACTTATTTTATTCATGTTTTTATTTATATCCTATGGTTAATGACATATGTAGAAATAGAAAATGAGTAGCGTTAATCAGATATTGGTTATATATTTCTTTGAAATAAGATTTTGTTGACACATTTGACAATTTAATATTTAGAACAAGAATTACTTCTGGCTAATCAATGGTGATGTAAACATCAGCCTATAAAGTGACTGAAATTGTATGTTTCTTAGCTCAAAATGCTTAATTATGGAGAGTTGTGTTTTAAACATATTCATTATATTATATCCTTCCATCCATGTTTGTGCCAAATTGCTATGTATTTTTATTAATTTTGAATAAAATCGAAGTTTTGCCCGACGTGTATCGGCAAACTCAATGGCTGTATGCCTTTGCTTTGCTGCCAACGCCATTTTCAGCGCATGCGCAGTCGGAACCGTGATCCCGTCTATTGATGCCGAGTCAATAAATTCATTCAAGAATAGATCGGAAAAAGCATGGGCTGATGACCCAGGGAAATTTGACCCCTTATTCACCACATGCTACTAATTAGTGAAATTTCCGATTTCCTCAGTGTGGCACAGCCACCTGTTCGATCAACAATTAGAAATTGGCAAATTGCAGTAGACACACATCACACCAGCCACATGTTACTGCTATAGTATTGAATTTATGCATTCAGAGGAATCCAGGTGAGTGTGCATCCCTATCAAGCCCATGAGAAAAGCTCATATTTCTCTAGGGCAAATCAGTGGGGTGGCACGTTCATGTTGTGTATTCCCTGTGTTGCTTATTTACTTGCACTCAAGCAAAAATGAGAGACAAATAAGTGTTCACACTTCCTGTCAACCATTTGGGCATTTCGCTATTTTGCTAGCCTGCTAGGCATACCTATCTTGACTTTTACTTCACATTAGTCATTATACCGACCCACCCACGGGGAGGCTAATGACTAACAGTAACACGTGTAAATATAGTATAGTTAGACGAATCTTACCTTGGTACAGATGATGGATAACTCTTGTTTTCCCGAGGTACAAGCCTCGGGTAGTCGTGGGCTAGGGAGAAGGAAGCAACATCCGGTACAGCAATCTTCACCTAATTATTCAGGATAAAAATGAGCTTAATGATTGGAATTCCTCATGTTTTCTTTATGGCACAAGCAAACGTAATAGTCGTGGCAGGGTGTGGTGGGCGGGCCCTAGCCCACGACTACCCGAGGCTTGTACCTCGGGAAAACAAGAGTTATCCATCATCTGTACCAAGGTAAGATTCGTCTAACTATACTATTTTACCTCGGTACAACGCCTCGGCTACTCGAGGCCGAGGGAGACTTTACGTAGCCTCATTTTTATCCTCTATTATCTGATAAACATAGTAATTTTTCAGTTGTAAATTCCAATTTAGTAAATTCTCACACATCTTCTTAGTTGGTGAGTAGGTGGGTTACAACCCCGCCTGTCTTTTCTAGTCGTTTGTTGCCACATTTAGCCAACGACCTTGCCGTCTTGCAGCCGGCATATGCTAGGATTCTCTTCACTGAGATTCCCAATTGTCTCGTCTTCGAGACCATAGCACCTCTTGTAAAGTGCGAAGCGTAGCGTCCTATGTCAAAGCCTGCTGACTTGAGCACCTGAATCGTCCAACTGGCAATCGCATGTCTGGATAAAGCCATATGTGGCTTTATGAAGCTCACCAAAAACTGTCTGGAATTATGTATTCCTTTTATCTTGGATATATAAGCCCTAATGGCTGACACAACACACAGTTTCCTGTCATGTGGGAACCCATTAACAAGAATCAAGGAGAGGGGATCTCCTGTACTGTTTGATTTTAAAATTTTCCAAATCAAACATGGCCTCCTTGTCATCAATGTCTAGGCCAGCAAATAAAAAGGTCAACAATTACTTGGGCCCTATGACTGGTTACCCAAAGTAACAATACAGCTAATTTATAGCCTAGCTGTTTATCTATAGATGTCCCCAACTAGACCATTTTCAAGAAAACTTAAATACCCCTGAGACATCCCAAAACCTATTATACTATGGTTTAGGAGGGTTTCTTTCATATAATGATCTTCCGAAACACTGAAGGACTTCGTGTTTCCCGATTAATTCTCCGTCACTCCTTGGTAAGATGACCGAAAAAGCTCATCGGGCTGCATAAATGGCTCCATAACCTAATCCATCATCCTACATCATTCGTAAAAGGCGGACTACCTCGGCAAGGGATGGTTCCATTGGCTTAACTTTATGTATTTAAACAAAAAATGCCCCATTAATTTTGTGGATGGCATAACAATTATTTATGTAACTTGTTATTCTTTCTTGATTCAAACCAATCAAATTATTGAACCAATATCATCATTTAATGACCAGTCCAAATAATCATGCCGAGTAACTTTCCAAAGTGTTGTAAATATATGTTCCGAAAGGAATGCCAGAAGGGGTGTTGTTAACACATCCCCACGAATCATTAATGCTTAAAAAATGTTCCCTTATATGTAGGAAAATTATAAAGTCCTTAGCTCTTAAGGCTAATACTTCCAACCATGGCTGCATGTCCCAAACAGGGACCATCAAAGCCCTCCTTGCTACTCTGCCGATTCGGCTGAATGTTTTAGGAAAATGTAATAAAATTTATTTTCCTCCCAAATCAAAGAGACAACATCCACTTGCCAAAAATCTTGCCCTGGATGCCATGAACAACTTTATAAAATGTTATTATTTCATGATGCCAACAAAATATATGTAGCTTCCCCAATTCCAATTTAATTTCACTCTCTTATTATATGAGTTGGACATTGTCCTTCCCATGTTGCGAATGAAAGCCATTACTGTAGTACTATCTGTCAACATCCTGACATAGCATTAGGGCATGCCGGCTAAACACATAACCCTAAATACACTGCTTCTGAACTCTAGAACATTAATATGATCTAAGTTCTTCATCAAGTCAATGGCCTTCCAAAATCCATTTTAGTTCTGTCGTATGCTTTCCAGCAACTCCTAACTTCGTAAATGTGGTACCTAAACCATTTACTGCATTTTGACCAGATGCTTTTGATTGCACAGCAAAACATGAATCATCACTGTCCGGGAACATCCTGTCCTTCACTTTTCATGAGCGAACAAATTAACAATTTGTAAAGAAGGGAAAGGACAAGCTAAACCACTTGGTAAACAAGTAAATTCATATAGTTGTTCATTCGAAATAAACCTTACAAAAGTTTGGTCTGTTTCATAACTTGGTCGGTAACTGCCTGTGAGCAGCTCGACTATGACTGGACCATAATGAATGAATCAACAATTTATGGAAACCGTACTATTATTTTTACCTCCTGGAAAAAACCATTTCCATGGCCCTCTGAGTTTGCTTTGCAACCTCTCCTTATTCTCTTGAGATATTGAGTGAGAGCATTACTCTAGCTTCATGAGCCGATTCTCTATCCCAGCAGGCCGTCATCTGGCCTGCATAGCTCCCCTAACACAGGTTATACCAGGGAGGGCTTAAACCATCACTACCGGTAACGAGTACTTATCATCAGAAATGGGAGCCTTGGGGTTACTTCCCATCGTAAGCAAACAACCCTTAACTCAAAGATCTCAGGATCATTGAAATATAGAGTGCTCAACCAACTATTTGTTTATTGTTTCCTCCTAGAAAAATCTATAATCATATCCAGACTGGTACCGTTAGTAACAGTACAACCCATGGCTAACCCAGCCAAATATCTCTCAGGCCAGACACCCTATAACCATCAACAGATAGTTTGAGTTTGGCCATCCAACAATTATTTTTATTTTCATCCCTAGAACCTCTAAGTTCATATCAGGACGTACATAATGTGGCTTCAACCAACCTCTGTCTTCGCTCGGTCACGAGCGGGTTAATCGTAATATGGCATCAGCCAACAAACTCTCCGTTTGTCAATGAGCGGCATAACGTGATGCAACTTCAGCCAACCTCGTTCTCCGCTCAGCTTAAAAGTGATGTAACTTCAGGCAACCTCACCCTCCATTAGGTAACAGACCGCCTAAAAGTGATGTAACTTCAGGCAACCTCACCCTCCATTAGGTAACAGACCGCCTAAACGGGATGTGGCTTCAGCCAACATCATTCACCGTTTGGTAACAAGCAGCCTAACCGGAATGTGGCTTCAGCCAACATCGCCTTCCATTTGGTAACGGACAGTCTAAACGGGATGTAACTTCCACCCACACCACTCTCCGTTTTTAATGGGCTACAAAAATAATGTAGTCACAAACATCATCTCTCTCCGCTCGGTCCTAGGCGGACAACCGTGATGAGACATCAGCCTAAACAGGATGTGGCTTCAGGCAAAATCTTTGGTAGCAGGCAGCCAAAAGGAAATGTGACTACAGCCAACCTCGCCCTCCATTTAGTAAGGGACGGCCTAAACAGGATATGGCTTCAGCCAACATCGCTCTCAGTTTGATAGCAGGCAGCCAAACAGGATGTGGCAACCGCCAACATCACTCTCCGTTTGGTAACAGACGGCCTAAACGGGATGTGGCTTCAGCCAACATCACTTCCCATTTGGTAACCGGTGACATAACCTGATGGGGTCACAACCATCATCGCTCAAGGCAACGGGAGGCATAAGCGTAATATGGCTTCAGCCAACATCGCTCTCCGTTCTGGAACGGGCGACACAACGAGATGTGGCTTACAGCCATCATCGCTCACCACTCGGCCACGGGCGGGTAAATATAGATGAGGCTTCCCCCAACATGGCTCTCCATTAGCCAACAGCGGCATAACCGTGATGCCCTCATCGCTCTCCGTTGTGCAACGGCGGCTTAAACGTGATGTGGCTTCCGCCAACATCGCTGCTCTCTCTCCCCGTTCGGCCCCACGGGGGGGCGGCAAAACCAAAAACGGCCACGGGGGCGCAAGCAAAGGCCCGCGGCGGGGCGCAAGTCCTCGGCCAAACAAAGGCAAAAAATAAAACTAGAACCCGGGCCGGCCGGGGCAAACAAACAAAACTAGCAACGCAGTATTGGCAAATTGGATAAGAATTCCAAAGCCCCAAACAAAACGGGCAAGGGGCAACCCAACCCGGCGGCAAAAAGCAACAAAACAGGGCAAAAACCCGGGCAACGCGCAACACGGCGCAAAACGGGGGCAACACGGCGCAACACGCGGGCGGGCGCCAAAACAAGGCGGGCAACTCTAGGTTTGTTGGAGAAACTTATTGACACCGTCTTTCAACACAAGGCGTGTGGTAAGCTAATGTGTCATGTCGTAGGTGGGTTAATTGGGTAAATAAGGTTATGGGAAGCACGAAACCAATCGCGGGGGTACGGGAGACCAAGTATAGGACCAGTATATCGGTCCCTCCCACACTCTCTGTTCCGTACACTTCTCCCTCCTGCGGCTACTGCGCCAGCAAGTTGGAGAAAATGCTACGAAACTCGGAGGTACGCCTTAAAATATTGAGAATCCACAACAGAAACCCAGGATTAATTTCCAACGCGAATCCATAAAAGAAACCGAGGAAAAATCCCAACGAGATGAGGCTCCAGCCAACATCGCTCTCCGTTCGGCAACGGGCGGCTTGTTGAACCAAAAATCTTACCTGTGATGTGGCAACCACCAACATCTACATACACAATTTTAATTATAAAATAATTCCATAAAAATGGAAAAACACCACTAGATGCTCAATGCATTCGATTAATAATAATGTAATAAACATATCTACACAAGAAATATGTATCCTCCTGTATTCTTGGGTTTAAACTCATAGAATAGCCGCTAACGCAATAGCGACAAACAGGTCGAGCAACCGACCAAAAGTAAACAATCACGGTGAATCCAATCTACCGTACCGGCTCCCGAATCGGTTTAAAGCCAATAAATTGTTTAATATATCCGCAATATTCTAATATTCGTAGAGAATATTGTTCTTCATAAGCAATACGTATCCATAAGAAATACCGCTAAAACAATAGCGATAAACGGGTCGAGCAACTGACCAGCAATAACCAACACGGCGATGTCAACTCTACCGTACCGGCTCCCGAATCGGTTTAACTCCACAAAATTCTTTAATATATGTGTAAATATTCTAATATTCATAGAATATTGTTCTCCACAAGCAATACGTATTCTCCTGTATTCTTGGGTTTAAACTCATAAGAATAACCGCTAAAAAACAAATAGCGATAAACAGGTTGAGCAACCGACCAGAAGTAAACAACACGGCGATGTCAACTCTACCGTACACGGTACCGGCATCCGAATCGGTTTTTCGCCAATAAATTCTTTAATATATTCACCAATATTCTAATATTCGTAGAGAATACTATTCTACACAAGAAATACGTATCCTCCAGTATTCTTGGGTTTAAATCATAATACTAACGCTAAAACATTAGCAAAAAACGAGCCAGGAAACTCGAGAACAAATAAAATAAAAATGGCGATACTCAACTCTAGCGTACCGAAGATCGAATCGGTTTAACGCCCACAAGTTCTTTAATATATTCGCCAATATTCTAATATTCATAGAGAATATTGTTCTAATCTTTATAAACAATCGTTGAAAATATTTCCCTAAACTAACCCCAAATTCTGGAGTTATTGTAGAAAAAGAACGCTGTACTTACTCGCAAACGTCCACCGCTCACGAGTGGAATATGCTAATTGCTGTACCGGATGTTGCTTCTTTCTCCCTCGGCCTCGAGTAGCCGAGGCGTTGTACCGAGGTAAAATATATATATACATAAACAATCATGTAAACAATACCTAGAGGTGGGAAATGAAATCACCAAAATCCAGCAAACGGAAATGGAAATAACCCCCTATGGGCGCCGCCATTTGTAAACTTGTGTTGAATAACAGAATAATCCAAATCCACCAAACGGGAACGGAAATCGCTTGTTCCTCCATGCTACTCTGCAGCGGCCCTGTCAAGGTATTAAGTCCATAGGCCCAATTGACGGTATTCGGGGTCAGCTATTGGTTAATAATATATCAAAACAAATGCCCGCTGCCATAGAATTTGCCGATACATGCAGTTCAAAGCTTAGATTTTATTCAAAATTAAAAGAAATAAATAACAATTTGCCATAAACATGGATGCACAAATGAAATATTAATACTGACCCACCCGCTGGGGAGGCTTAGGACTAACACGTGTATAGATAGATATACATAAAGTAAACAATACCCACAGAGGATTTCGCCAAAATCCAACAACCGCAAACGGAAATAGGCCTCTATGGGCGCCGCCATTTGTAAACTCGTGTTGAATACATAAGCATATTCAGCTCTCTAAGGAGCCACCCAACCAGCCACGGTGCGACCCAACCAGCCACGGTTGAACTCGTTTGAGCTCGTTTAAACTTGTTTCCGATACAAAGGCTAGGGGACCAGGTTGGAAACTGAGCGATAATAGATGAAAACTCCTATGCCTCTGCATGAGCAAATAAATGCCAGGGGACCAGGCTAGACCTCCACAGAGCTAGCAGTGTAGTAAAATATTATTTGACTATGTTGTTGTTGTTGTTTGTTCAGACATTATCACATATTTATGTATCTTTTGCACAGATTAAATTGTTTGAAGTATATTTGAAATTGATCTACATTGATTTCTGTTTAAATCACACAATATCCCTACTTAATGAATGGGAAACTCATCCTGCAAGGGTATGCTCGATATTACTCAGTGGGAACTCGTTTTTCATCCTTTCGTCGCTGTGGACCCTTCTCGTTGAATAACTGAATAATCAAAATCCAGCAAACGGAAACGGAAATAGTTCATCGAACTACATGACGCAAGTTTCCAACCTGGTCCCTTAGCCTTTGTACCGGAAACAAGTTTAAACGGGCTCAAACGAGTTCAACCGTGGCTGGTTGGGTCCCACCGTGGCCTTAATGATGCGCCGCCGCAGAGTAGCACAAGCTAAGTCACGGAACAACTACACTGGTCCCTCACTACAGATCTTCCATATATGGTGTGATGTCGTCACTGGGACCAGTGTTCCTCCGTGCTACTCTGCAGCGGCGTCATTCACCCCTGCCGTGAGTGGAGTAAAACAAAATCATAAAATACTTTGCTGTAGTTATATCGGTGGGTCGGTCCTAAGCATTGCTTATTCATATTAGAATTTCAAATCGAACACCGAGAGTGGAGTAAAAAAAAATCATAAAATACTTTGCTGTAGTTATATCGGTGGGTCGAATGTCTCGATGTCGGCATGACGTCACAACCGCGGAAACTAGCCCACGAAGGGTAAAATACGCCGTGATGTGTGCTGCGGCAATGCTATGTCTATGGGGAGCATTTACTTTTGTAAAATAAATTAAAAAACTTTCATCGAATCGATTAAAAATATCTCAATGCGCGATTGAAGAGGAAGATCTGAGGTATTTAATTTAACCTAAGAGCAATTTTCTCTGAAAGTATTAAAAACAGAGATAATAGTGAAAGTTGGGATATTCTGGGTGTCAGTGCCAGTGTTAACCTTACCAGATCATGGCCTCAAAAACTATATTTGCCAAATATATTCAAGAACTTCCAATTGTCTGATAAAAAAAAAGCTGAACATGAAATTATAGAGAAAGATCTGAACTATTTAATAGAAACAAGAGAAATTTGCTTTCAAAGCACCAAAAAGCAGAAATCACTGTGATAGATAGGGTAGTTCTAATGTTGTTTCTATGGGAGTAGCATTTGTTTTACCCTTCGCGGGCCGTGAACCCCAAAAGTGCCCGGATGTCCGACATCGAGAATTGCTTATTCATATTATCCGATATATGTATGGACAAGAGTTAACTACTCAGTGGGGAAATACGCAATATTAATTGTTAACCCTCGTGTAACACTTTGGCCTCATTTACCATGAAAAGACCCAGATAGATTCTAAGTTAATCTTTAGATTCAATCATCAATGATTGGGAAATCGCTTTGGAGTGTGGGCGATAATTGGTGTCTGTGATTAAAATAGCCAAAGCGTCTATAGCAACGTGCACCTGGCATAGACTTACTTTGTACGACAATAGATTGTGTCATCTTGTCAAAAAAGTGGTATTCCTAGTTCAAGATATGGCGACTGAAATTTAAAATAAAGTCCTATCACGTCGCCAACTGAGAGGTATTCGGGGAATCCATTGATGCTGCCATTTTGAAACTCCCAGCGGCCAAATGGATGGGCCCAATCAAAAGGTGGCATCAAAATAAGTGCAGGACGAATGCTTTCTCAGTAATTCAATACCGCGACACCAACGTAATTATGAGGTATGTGAGTTGGGACTAGTGGGGCACAACATTCCGGTCTCCTGAGGTGGTATGCACATAAGGCTTTTCAGTATGTACACGGTATGTGGAAAAGGCAGATATTTCACTATAAGCATGATGGCGATGATGCATACACGTTGCAAAAGTGTTTTAGTGAGGAGTGCTGGGTTTTGTTTAGCAGTCATCTCTTCTTTACTTAGCGTTTTAGCCAAGATTAGTGTCTTATCATCTTAATATCTAATATGAGGTGCATGCACCTCTGTGATATTAAATTGATTTTGTTTAAAGTGGGGTTTACCTACTCCTCCAGTGTCATCTGTGGTAACTGTTTTGTGACACAGGAAACATATATATCTTCTCCATATGTGGTATCCAGAGATTCCTGTTTGGAAAAACCATATGGGGCGCACAATGTAACCCGTATTGACCCTACATGGGTCCTATATTTGTTGCTGCCTGGCTGGGCCGGTAGCGTTCCACCATTGGGTCACCATTGGCCCAACGGTGGCATATGCTGCTATGGGTGGCTTGCCACTGTTGGGCCAATGGTGGGTCAGTGGACAAAGCAACATTGGCCCAACGTCGTTTTGCCACCATTGGCCCAACATCGGCTCAACAGCTCTGTGCTATCTGGGATAGTCATCACGGCGAGCGACCCGACCTGCAATAGGCTCTATAGCCTATCAAGCAGAAGAGGATAAATGTAAATCAACATAATCAAAGGGGTAGTAGTAACATTACCGACACAACTTAACTTATTCACAATTACGATGATGGAATATGACTACACGGGAGCAAGGCCGGCCGAGAGGTGATAGAGATAGGTGTGGACAGAGTGCGGTCCGGATAGTAAGTGCAAACCCCGTGTAGTCAATGGAATATGCCTTGCTCCTCCTTGATATGTCTGAAAAGAGTTCCAGGAGGGGGAGCCCACCAGCATTTCACTTTCTACTCTTACTCTGTCCATGGCTCGCTGGTTGGTCACCATAGAGCAAATAGACACGGTCCTTTGACTCAACTCTCCTCATTTCTCTTTCCTAGTCTCTGCCCTTTCGATTTCTCCCAGGCATAGTTCTTCCCCTGACCAGGGTAGTTGTGTTCTTGGGTGGGGCCCTTCACCTTTACGATTTCTCTGTCTTGTTCTCATTGCTGGAACCACCGCTGCACCCATCTTTATGCACCCTTCCTCGAATCCCTTGCTGCTGACTGGATACAAGTGCTCAACTACACCTACCGCTCAACTACCGCCCGACCAAAGAGATTCGCTGCCGCCCCAATGCCTCGCCATTACAACATTGTAAAGATGCCCCCAGCTTCTACAACACTCCCTACTGAAGTTAAGTCTTCAACGGAAGATTGGGCCGATTTATCGGAGCCTCTCTATTAATGTTGCAGTTCTGCAACCAGTAACCGTTGTAAGGTTACAAACAACCCCAGAATTGAACCAGAAAATACACGGGGTTTGTGTATCTTGTAACACACAATTCTCTGGGAACTCTTTATGGCTAGATTAAGACTGCATGAGTACCAGTGTGTATAATAGGGTCTACTATAGTATTGTGCATGTTATATCATAACATGGGTAATTCATAACATAGAGTTTTGAACCTTTGAAAATTGATTCAACATGGGGTTGCTAAGTAAAGTAAACAAGTTCAAAATGCATTGCCATAAGCACTCATCTGAAAGTCTGAGATCCTGGGATGGTGCATTGGGTTACTAGGCTTGGTAGTGTAAGCACATGCATGTTTCTAAGCATTCATATCAAATTTCAAAGTGATATCCAAGGAAACCTATAGAGCATCTTTAAACTAACATTTTAAACTCTGCATAGATCACTCACTTTGCTTCTGACAGTCGGACAGTGCACACCTACCAGCTTTTTCCCCGCCCTCCCACCCTCTGCTTTATGTTGGCTGAGTGTTAGAGGTATTCGGTTGATTTGAACCCGGAACCTTGAAGTGTGAATAAATAACATGTGCATGTGTAGTTCTTTGGGAAAGTTAAATATTAACAATACCGACATACTGTATAGTACTTATGGATAATTCAAGACCAGACACGGGAATTAAAATTTTTTGTGGACTAATAAATTTATTAACCATGTTTAATAAATTTTTACATTAGCCTCTGATATATTTATCAATAGCTAACAAGAACGACAAGTTAATATTTCATCAGTACAGATGACACTAATATACTTGTCCTGATCTATTCTATGATCCTGGATAGTACAATCCAGTAGAGATATTAATCCTAACTATCCATGTTACTTATATGCAGGTGGGTTAGGAAACTAATTATTTATTTAGTGATTATATAGTTTAATTTATGAGGATTAGATTTTTCTTGAGAAGAGTTGAAGACAGGAACCATCAGCTAGGGGGTGATCACGGTCATACTCTTGAAGCACACCAGGCACACATCAATCGCTTATTCATTATTTTCACACAATCAAGCCGTGGAAAGGACCATCTAGCTCTCAGCCCAGTCAGATTAGATGGGTGGGAGGGATGGCTAATTTTGTTAATTGTTGAAGAGCTCTGATCTGCACTGATCAACCAGCAGGTGAGGAATGAATTGTTCTTTAAAATCAACCGGCGGAAGTCAGCTTTTGGTCATAGTTACTGAATGCTATACTGCACTTGGTATCTATGACAAGCATCGCTATGGGGCCCGTCGTCATAGGCTTGAATTATGCATGTTACTGGCAACATGGTAATTCAAGAACAGACACGGGAATTAAAATTTTTTGTGGACTAATAAATTTATTAACCATGTTTAATAAATTTTTACATTAGCCTCTGATATATTTATCAATAGCTAACAAGAACGACAAGTTAATATTTCATCAGTACAGATGACACTAATATACTTGTCCTGATCTATTCTATCATCCTGGATAGTACAATCCAGTAGAGATATTAATCCTAACTATCCATGTTACTTATATGCAGGTGGGTTAGGAAACTAATTATTTATTTCGTGATTATATAGTTTAATTTATGAGGATTAGATTTTTCTTGAGAAGAGTTGAAGACAGGAACCATCAGCTAGGGGGTGATCACGGTCATACTCTTGAAGCACACCAGGCACACGTCATCGCTTATTCATTATTTCACACAATCAAGCAGTGGAAAGGACCATCTAGCTCTCAGTCAAATTGTGAAAGGAGGGCAGATGGTCCCTTACTAACAAGGTTTTTATTTACATAGTTAAAGATACTATTTGATTTCCAGTGACCCAATGATTTTATACAGTCCAAAGATACTCCTACACGAGCATACTCTTGGGCAGCTCCACGACGAAGGCTGTGTGACGTCACCATCGGCCACCAGGGTAGCTTGGCCCCCTTTAGGACCAAACGTAGGCATTTCATGAAAGCCTGGCTAGTCAGCGGGTCCCCGTTCGAGAGTACGAATGCTGGGGTGCCCTCATGCACACATGTATGGCGAGTGTAGTTTCTCCATACACGTACAGGACAGAACATGGGGTTCGGTCCTGTTGGCAGCCTGATGCGGTATCTGTCCGCTGGTCTGCATGTGGTTTTAGTACTGCGTATGTTCACCATCAGGTACGTTGGATGTGCCCGGATATCTCCGCCCAGTAACGTATGACCGCCATCACCCAGCATCTCGGAGTAGAATAAATTTGATTGTCTTAATAAGCAAGTATATCCAATAAGAACAGCAGCAATAAACACCAGTCCATATTTACCAATAGATAGCAATTTTAATATAATTAACTTAATGTGTTTAATCTTTAATGGATAAGCTCTATTTACAATGTTATTCTTTAATTTAAATATTCCTTGCTTTAGTACCACTAACGCATACCTGTCAAAGACATTACAGTCACCCCCTACCAGCCTTAGCCATGATTTGGCACCACTTAGATAGTTTTTAATTGCTCCTGGGGTTTTAAGTTTATCATTTAAATATAAGGTGTATAGCATTACCGTCTTCAGCTTGGGTTTTTTAGGATTATCTTTTTGTTTCTTGCAAAACTTCAAATATTCAAAAAAGTGCACCCTTTTATTTCTCCAGGTCCCTTCCGCTAATCCAGCCTTGAAATATATGCTTAGCTTATTAACTACAGCATTATTGTAATCTGCGAGTGTAGAAAAAAGGCAAGAAAATGAATTAGAGACCGAGTAGCATTAGAGATACATGTCAAACACATTATTATCATGACAAACTTCTATTTTGGATAGGGCATGGCGGTGACACAATTCGTCGGCTAACAATTTACAATGAGAGTCGAAAAACATCCTACTCAGAGCATCCGCTAGTACTAGGTCCTTCCCAGCCTTGTGTATGACTTGTACCTCGCAACAATTCTGGGCTGAAAATCGCCAGATCTCCCTAGCACAAGCACACAAGACTGGGTCTTTCCCACCACCTGCAGATAAAACCTTTTGTGATGCTTCATTATCAGTATTAATGATAATAATAAACTCTTCAGGGTGGATGGGACAAAGGTTTTTAAGCGCTACTACCAAATTTATCGCCTCTAATTGGGCTATGTGAAAATCATTACTTAAGAATTCTGAAGAGTACAATTGAGAAAAATAATGCGTACCACTGAACGCCCGCCTGCAAGAAGGGATGAATCACATTCAATTACCCACCTCTTCCTTGGATACGGCCTGAGCAAAATTAACCCATTACTACCTTCCGCGAAACGCAAAAACCAGGCTACATCTCGAATTAAACCCTCAGTAACTACTGTCTTCCCTACAAACGGAGTACTTCTCAAAAAATCCAAAATTCTATTCATGAATCGTCTTGATTGAACTACACATTTTGAAATAAATTGTAATCTACCCACCAAACGTTGAATGTTTTTTCTAGTAACCTTGCTCCCACGTTTCCATTTTTTACACTCCGTCAATACCTCTACCAGTTTCTCTTTTGGAATCCTAACAATCATGTCACTCGAATCAATTTCATAACCCAGCCATACCATGTTCGTTGCTGGTGCTGTGCATTTCTTAATTGACAATTCTAGTCCCAATAACGCAGTCAATTTCTTGATGTAATCATACTCTGCTTGCGCCTTTACAAATGTACTTTCCACACCCACAAAATCATCTAAGTAACACAAAGCAAAAAATCCTTTTTTAGTCATTAAATGCACTACAGCTGACGTCGTTCTGGCGCACGCCATACTAGACGTCCTACAACCGAAAGGGGGTGCGATATCAAAATAATTATTATTATTAACCTTGATCCCGAATAACGGTACGCTAAGAGGGCAGGTCCTTAATTGCCTGTACGCTCTTGCTAGGTCTATAGACCACATGTAGCACCCGGTTCCCAATTTAGTCACTTGACTTGCTAACGACATTATGGTAGGCAATTTATATGTATACCTACAGCCCTGGTAAAAACCTCTAACTATACCTGCATTAACTCCCCTACCGCGCGGAAAACTTAGATCTACAATAATTCTGCGTTCCTTGGTATTTTTCTTTGGGCGGGTCATAATTGGGCTTATTTGTGCCCAAGGAATAAAAGGTGGAGTACTGAACGGTCCCAGCAAGGCCCCATAAGACAGTTCAGAAGTCACATAATTATCTATCCAAAATAGATCTTCGTCATCACAACTGTGATTAGCATCAACTGGTGAAGGTGGAACATCCCTTGTATAATTAGCCGGCCATCCAAATTCCAAATAGTCAAGTAAATTTTTATCATTATAATCAACTAGGAGCTCCCTCCACATTTTTAACTTAAGACCTGACGGTACGGGAATCCTAACTTGGAGATAATTCGGCAGGCCCGACCGCCGTACCATCTCATAAATGTCCGAGTAAGAACAGCGGGGGACTATGTCAACATTCCAAGTAGGCCACATGTCCAGTAATACATTCTTGTAATTACCAGGAGACAACTCGCAAAACGGCAGACCCTGGTCAATATCATCAGCATCCAATTGCATGTCGATTTCAACATCAGATACGTCAGCGACATAACACCGACGACCACCTTCAACCAACAGCTTGGACACACTGGGAATATTACTACTGCCTTTTATGAGACTGCCCATACTTGATTGACCAACAACAGTATTATTGGAATGTTCACCTTTACCATGTATAGACACAAGACTACGATCGATAGTCTGTAACTGGTTTGGAACACAAACAGTATTAAATGGCGGAACGGCCAACGGAACATTTTTCAAGAACGGTACACGATGAAAAGCAACATCATCCTGAGAACAAGACACAAGAGAATTATGAACACAGTCGTGCTGATCAGCACTAAAGTTTGTGTGAGTACACATGGATCCATTCATTGAGTTGACGGCTGGATCAACCAATGTTGGAACCGCGGAAGTTCGATTAAACTCCGATGATGTGGTGTGAAAGGATTCATCAAACAATGAGTATTGTCTGGTTTGAGGCTGATCGCCTATATCACCGTTGTGATAGAGGTGGTGGGATGCATGTCCATGGCAACCAGCCGTTTGGAACCCAGTCGCCAGATGTGAGACAGCACGGGATGGTCGCTGTAATTTGCATGAGAAATTTACTTTCGCCTTAGCTTTGTTCCCATCAGTATCATCAACCATGTTATTATCGAGCTTCCTAATTTTCGAGTTATACCACGTAATATTACCAGAGTTACTATTGAAATAAACACGGCGACGCAACGCCTTAGGTGAACTGACTTGTATACGTTTCTCAGTACTAATAATATTTTTCCGAATCTCAGAGACATCCCCAATTTTTCCCTGAAAGGCAGGAGACAACTCAATATCGGTAACAATGCACGTCGGGTTAATAATGGGAACAATAACATGCGCAGACTCAGCAATACTCAGGGGCAAATTAACGCCTGCGACTAACACCTCACCGACCTGTAACTCAGCGGCGACTGGTTCAAACGATGTGTCGTGTCGTACACGGCGGTCTTCAACGTCAAGCAGGCTTTGCCGTAGTCGTCTTGCCGCATCCAGCACTGACACACTTGACGTACTTGAAACTTGTGAAGCCCCAGCCAGGCTGCTTACTGAAAATTCTTGACACGATCAGTTACCACGGTAGATTTCAGTTCGCGTATTTTAGTCTTGTTTTTACAGTCCAACTCCCTGTGGAAATATTTCTTTTTGATATGAAAGGCACACCACGTACAAATATGTAAAAACCGCTCATTGCCTACACCATGACTAGAGAAGAAACCGCAGGATTTACCCCTGTTCCAGATTGTACACGGCTTTCCATCAGTCTCTTTATTATAGTCAGTAGTGCTAACGTCTCTATGGAGATTGACAACTGACCCTGTCAACCGGTGCCCCAACCCGCACACATCACGTCGAACATCTTGAATTAAACTGTCATTATTCCACCCATCGCGCAGTCGTTTGTCCGCTATCATATTAAATATTTTTTCCGAGAATGCCAAACATGTTTCCCAGGTGTACGACTGCGCCATATCAAAGAGGGTGTCCATGTGATCTTCCATTTTCGGCACCCAGTTGACAGGTACGTCTCCACGTTTTATCATGCGGCGAATCGCCGCAAAGTACTCGAACCATGTGCTCTGTCCAATACCGACCTTGCCCTTCTTTTCTCCCCTTATCACATATTTATGCGGCAATAGTTTATGTTTACCTGTTGTCCTCTTGATCCGCGCCCCTGCAACCCGTAACAAGTCCTTTAACAGTTCATCGTCTGAATCTGAACCAACATCTACCTCACCGTCAATCGACTGTACATTATCCTGCACGGAACTGCTACGCACTACTATTTCTGCAGAAGTTCCAACTGATACGACCTCATTTTGACTAGTGACTGTTTGTCTCACAACTGGCGTACAACGAGCCTCACCACACCCAACACACGATTTATTTCCACTTGTCGACCGTCGCCTGCTGCGTACCACTGTTGGCGCGGCGACAGTGTCAACGTCATCGACAGACACATCCGCACGGCCCAATTCGCCTAGCAACATTGGCGCTTCCGTCAAACTCGATTCAATATAATCTAACCGAGCCAACAGCGGCGCCGTAACAGTGGACAGTTTGTTATCCAAGAGGCGGGATATATCCTCCAGCGACGCCCCTTGAACAGTATTTACTACAGGAGATGCATTGAATGAAGAAGTCATACGAACACGGCTCTGTGAACCCGGCGACTCCATCGGAACATGGCTAGAGCTGCCACAACGCGCATCGCTGGAATGCAGCAATGCAGATGAGAACCTTCCAGTCCCACGGACAGTTGACTTAACTTTCGGCATCGTACAGTCCCAGTATGTCAGCAGACAGCTGACCGCAGAACCTCTAATTTTTGTTACGTGTTGAAAGGCTATGATCTGCACTGATCAACCAGTAGGTGAGGAATGAATTGTTCTTTAAAATCAACCGGCGGAAGTCAGTTTTTTGGTCATAGTTACTGAATGCTATACTGCACTTGGTATCTATGACAAGCATCGCTATGGGGCCCGTTGTCATAGGCTTGAATTATGCATGTTACTGGCAACATGGGTAATGTCAAATTAATGGTAGTACGCAACCAGTGTGATACAATATTCTGAATGATGTCAATAAATTATAAATTTATTTCCCAGTCTGGTATAGTCCCAATGGGTCCTTCTCAGCTGTTCGAGTGACATATGTCAGGGTTGGATATGCTTCCTCTATTAAATTCAACTGACTCATTGGTCACTAATTTTAGAGAAGCAGCTCATGGTAATAGAATTCATCAGCGAAATTATCCTACTTCGACTAACAGTGGATTTGAAGTCCTTTGACTATGCATTATATAATCTATGTAATTCCACCAACTCTTCCCTGCACGATATCACCGAATGGGTTATTGGAGTTCTAACACAGAAGATAAGGATTGATCTGTCCAGGCTATTCTTAGTAATTATATAAGTATAATCATAGAAATAGAAGCGATAATTCAGGGATATATATACAGATTAACTACTGATATTATAAACAAAAGCAATGATAGGCCTACTGGTGATGATGGGGATGGTGACGGTTATGGTAATGGTGGTTGTGATGGTGATGATTAACTTACATTCACAGATTACCTTACAAATCCTCTTCTGATTGCTCTAGGCCTTACAGGGCCTCTAATGCTAGCTTGTTATGGCCAAAAAGAATTGCCCACATATATATGGAGGTGGATGAAGCTCTGAAGTCATATAGTTATGGGCACTATCTAGTCTTCTATCAAATGCTTCTACCATTGGAACTTCAACCACTTGGTATGGAAAACTATTCCATGGATCCATCACTCAAAAGAAGAATGAGTCAAGTCTGGGCCTCTCCTTGAAGATTTTATACCTCTGCCTTTGGCCTCTAGTGTTTTTTTTGTTTGTTTTTTGTTTTTGGTCCATTAGCTGTTTAAGCAGGGGAAATTTCAGTCATAGACGACTGGTCTTCCTCATTCCACTGCTGGTCGATAGAAAGCCCGAGCCTACACTTTTACCGACCCAAGGGATTTTTAACCTCCCACACCACATAGACATGGTATGAGAGCAACCGGCCTTTGATGACACTGTAAGTTATACACAGCGGTGGAAATCCAAATTGGCAGAGCTCGGGGCACGGGGAATCAAACCACCGACCCTCAGATTAGGAGTCTGACCTATAAAAAGTCAGACACTCTAACCACTCCGCCACAGAGAACTTCACAAGTGTTGCTGTCTACTCTGAGAGTGAACATGATGCTGGTGGTGCATATGATGATTATGGCATCGATGACGACGGCGATTACTATCTATTATTATTATTATTATTGCCACCTGACTTCTGTCCGCACGAGACGATCGTGTATATAATACACGGCTGCCAGTGCATGCACGTCAAGGTGGGTATGGTTGTAGCAGTAATAACCATTAAGTTCTGTGTATATTACCACCCAGCGCAGCCGTTTCCGACGAAAACAAATCCGCTATCCCGGAGTTTCATGTGGCTATATTTCGGTTGTATCAATTATGGAAATGAAAGCTGTTTCTATTAGCAAAGCTCCTTTATGTTGAAGCAAGATATGTGTGTGGTAAATTAAATCCCATTAAATTAGTGGAGAGCCGCTGCACTTCTCGTTTGGACACAGATGAGATATAACAAGACCTCGAGCCTCGAGCAGTCGAGGATCGACCCGGGTTACGGGTAAGTTCGTGTCTTCATGTTCACTACTGACTCAGTCAAGTGTCAGTGATTGAGTTGCAGTGAGTGAGTACTCACTAGTCACTGTACTGTCTACTGACTTATAAATTATAGCCCTGTCACACTGTGACACATCGTGCAAACCGGCGCCGACATATGTGATTTTGGGCCTCTACAATAGACTATATAATACATCGACATGCGTTACTCTGAGTCTGATGTTAAGGCCCTGTCACATTACGGCGTATGGCGTTACCGTTAGCGTATGCCGGCGTATGCGGTTTTCGACCCATACACCGTCATATGCTACGCACGACGTCCCAGCGGCATCTGAAGCGTATGCCCAGCATATGCCTAACCTACCCCTAACCTACCCCTAGCTTATGGCGGCGTATTCAAAGCGTATCCCGACCTATGCGCAGCGTACTGTGATGAGGTTTGACGGTTGTGATTGACAAGTTCAGCGTATGCCCAATCTATGCGTAACCTATGTCGGCGTACGTCGAGCGTATGAGCAGCCTATGAGCCATACGCCGCCATAGGCCGAAAATATATGCTGAAATTTTTTTTGGACGGACGCGCGTATGCGAAGCGTATGACGGCGTATGGGTCGAAAATCCATACGCTAACGCCATACGCCGTAGTGTGACACCACTTTTACAGAACGTTGGGGGTACGCAAGAGACACCCGGCGGGTGTCAATCCAGCATATGCCCAACCTATGCCGACGTACCCCTAACCTATGCGTAACCTATGCCGGCGTATGCATAGTGTACGCCTAGCATATGAGCAGCGTATGATCCATACGCTGCCATACGCTGAAAGTTTTGAGCAAGAAAAGAGGCTTGTTGGAGGATCGGCGTATGACGGCGTATGCGTAGTATATGGCGGCGTATGCCGACATATATGACATGATGCGCTTACGCCGCTGTACGCTCCCGCAAAAAACCCTAATGTGACAGCCCCTTTACGCTTCGCAGTACTACAAGTACATGTGTACTACAAGTATCGGGTGAATCTTTTATCTACGCTGCGCTATGCGTATTTTGGTATACATCAATTTCAGTAAAACATTAAAAAAAAGGTTTTAAAAGCTCTTTCCAACAATGCCATTCATTTTCAGATAGGTTTGGTTTGAAAATTTTGTCCACATTGATGATCAATGTTGGTCGTTACACGGTGTCGCTCATCAAAAAGGGGTCGCGAAAGTTTTGCGCATTCGACGTGCGACAATGCGTGGCTGTAAAGGGGCTGTCACATTAGGGTTTTTTGCGGGAGCGTACGGCGGCGTAGGCGCGTTACGTCATATACATCGGCATATGCTACTACGCCGTCATGTGCCGGCTTATGCCACTGTACGCCGCCATACGCTTTCTCCTGTCCGTCCGTCCAAATTTTGTTGTGTATGCTAAAAAAATCGCAACCTATGGGAGCGTATGGTTGATACGCTACTCATACGCCGGCATATGCTCCTCGTACGCTGGGGGTACGCCGGCGTATGCTAGGGGTACGCCCGCATACGCTACTCATACGCTCAACTTGCGTCGCAGAGTAAGTGCTATTTTCAGCGGCGGCTCGAGCGGCACCCTGAATATGGTCCGTTTTTTGGCGATCCTCGGTCCCACTCGCGCCACAATCTCATCAAACAACTGGGGAGGCAGCCGCATGAAGTTCACAAACGATGCGGTGTCCTCGCTGCGGAGCTCGACCATCAGCTTGTCGAACAAGCCAAACTGTGGGCGCCTCCCAATCCAGGGTCTGACCCACACTGATCGTCGCCGCCACTCCCTCCTCTTCGTCTCTCGATACGGGACGCCAGAAGAACCATGAGGTATAGAGCAAGCTCATGGTGATAAAGGGCAACTCTGTATAAAAGCTGGAACTGTACTTGCAGTGCCTGGGCATCCATCCTGTATGAGCAGCAGAGCAGGAATGACCGAAGAAGGCGTGCGTCGCCTTTATATACCGAGACCATAGGTCGGGCATACGCCGCCACCCGCTACGAATACGCTACGAATACGCTCCCATACGCAACTCGTAGGTTCTGCGTACGCTGCATACGCCCGAGATACACCCGAGATACGCCCGTGACGCAAGTTGAGCGTACGAGTAGCATACGCCGGCATACCCCTAGCATACGCCGGCGTACCCCCAGTGTACGAGGAGCGTATGCCGGCATATGAGAAGCGTATGAGTAGCATAAGAACCATACGCCCCCGTAGGTCGAGATTTTTTTAGCATGCACAAACAAATTTGGACGGACGGACGGGAGAAAGCGTATGGCGGCGTACAGCGGCATAGGCCGGCACATGACGGCCTATGCGGAGCGTATGCGGAGCGTATGCGGAGCGTATGCGGAGCGTATGCGGAGCGTACGCATAGCGTATGGTGGCGTATGCCGATGTATATGACGTAAAGCGCCTATGCCGCCGTACGCTCCCGCAAAAAACCCTAATGTGACAGCCCCTTAACTTACAGCACTTTAGCAACAACTTCTGAATCCAAACTGCTCAAAACAGGGACAAATAAACCAACAAATAGGTAAATAACCACAGTGTAGGCAGTTGCAAGCCTTCTGTATGTCATCCAATATGACCACCAAAAGTTGCCTCGTGACGTCATTACACCCCCTCTATAAAGCCAAATAAAAAATAAAAGTTGGTGATCGTGCTTTTGATCACGTAAATCAGGGTCAGGCAGGCGGTTTTTATTTTTATTTTTTATTTTTCTGGAATATGACGTAGACGTAATGCGTAACTGGGTCGTTCTCAGAAGCTGTGTACCACTTGAGGTAGTCTACTAGAAATGCATATTTCAAAGAAACCCTTTATTGGAGTGTCAATATTTAGATTTCATCAGTTAGCCAAATAATGTGGGAGATAGTTTAGATCAAAAGTAAATGTTAATATTGTGTATTATGTATCTTATTGGGATGGATGTAGCTAAATACATAGAAAATTACATCACTAATTTGTGACATTGTCAACAGCATTGAAAATAAAGTGTCACAAACTTAATGAAAACCTCTGAACAACAGCTCATTTCACTTCAAATGGTCATATACAATGTCTTCATTAAGTTGAAGACATTTATTTCTAAAAAAAAAATTTAAATGATGAAATAGTTAACATTTTCTGGAGTCATTAACATCGTAACATTTCGTTTCCACTTGCAAATACTATGAAACTCTGTATCAAACACTGAGTACAGATACAGTACAGGAATTATTTTCACCATTTGACACTATGCATGGACCCAGTTATGGTATAGTAAAAGATAAATCCTGAAATTGCCCCTAAACATTGAAATTTGAGCCGAACATTTGTGTAAAATTGTTTGTTTCCACTTTGTTACTCTGCTAATCCGTTACTCTGCTAATATTTTCTTGCTTTTCTCTTTAATATTCACAAATAAGACAAAACCATAGCAATGAGGTTTCAAATTATTATTACTACTGTTTATAAAGCAAGTGGCATGTGAAATGTCCTAAAAATGTCAAGTTTTGTGTGGAAAATATTTGATTTTGGAGTCAGATTGGTTTCCATGCTATACTGCTATTTATTGGGTGTGAGCATCATTTGACCTACTTAAAATGCCAGAATATGTTTATTTTCAATTATTCAGATGCAAAAGGACATACACATTGAGGAAACTTGCTTATAGGACTTTGGCAGCATTTTGATTTTCTGGTACTGATGTCACACTATTGGTACACAACTTCTGAGAACGACCCAACTATGTTGCACAGATTGTGTGCTTACGAAAGTTGAATTACTGCTACTACATAAATGACCATAAGTTAAAAACTACTGAATAGATATGCTTCAAATTTGGAGTGAATAACAAGAACGACCTCACTTTCGCTCACATGCATGACTGAACTGTTGACAGTGATACTCATGATTCAGTGTCTGTCACTCGCTCACTTGAAGTTGAAGCCGTTTTGAGCAGAAAACTTTATATTCCCCGAGGGCCACTGCCCCCAAAAAAGTTGTGCTTTTTTTTTCATACAATTGACAAGGAACATAAAATCAGCTATCAGATGATACCAGTTGTTGAGTGTAAATATATTGCAATATATGGTAATTTTAGTATTAAGTCTATCTTGTAAGCTAAAATCTATGTTACCTTTCATATTTTCCCGTCTTTCCACATATCATTAGAAAGTTGATAGTGTAAGCTTTCCACTGATCCTAAAACCAGATTTGTAGCCTGCATACAAAAGCAGAGCTTTTCACTGCTGAAGGTAGTGAGGAGTTTATGCAGTATAGCCAGAAGTGCATCTGCTCCACATAATTATGTAAAACTATGTTTTTCAAGTGCAAATAACAAGCTTGGTAAATAAAAGTATTAACATGCAAGCCATACAGAAGTCAATAGCCACTCTTCCTCTTTATCTACATATACTTTATGATATCATAGGTTGCCGTATGTGGAGCTAGAAGCAATTACAAACACAAATATACTCATTTTACCCGGTGATTGGCAACATGCCAGCAGGCTGCCACTACCCACTGCTAGCCCGACGCATTTCTAATAGTTACAACAACAAAGTCTAAAATAAAAACCGGGGGGGGGGGGAATTTTCAGGCATGGGCCAAGTAAGACGATCACCAATTTCTTTTTTGGGGGGTGGGGGGCTAAGTTAATTAGACCACATTAATAGGGAAAGGTAAAAATACTTCCAAGATGGTGACAGGACGTGGACGCTGAAAGCGCGGACGCCGAATATCGCGAGTACCAATGTTCAAAACAGAGCATAATAATCAAATCTAAGCGGATCTTCCTCATAAACATCCCAGGATACTACTGGATAGGCCCAGAAATGCAAGGACAACACATATAGGAGGAATCTACTAAAAATAAAAACAAAACAACAGCGAGACCGTTAAAAACAGCGGGAAACGGCCAGGAGGAGACTTCTACCAAGGATTTAGGAAAACTCAAAGCAGGCAGAAGCGGCTGTTAAAAAATGGCAGGAAACGGCCAAAACCCCGAATACGTCACAAAAAGAGCTGAAAACGTAAGTCAACAGCTAAGCAAGGAGGATATAGTGAAACCGGTAATCCAGACAGTAAAAGAGGAACTCACACGAGAAAGCCAAAAAAACGAAGACGAAAACAACATGGGAAAAGACATGGGCGCAACCGGAAACGGAAAGAACAAAACGAAAACAAATGACAAGGAAAATAAATATGAGAGCAGGCTACAGGCACTCCAAATGGCATATACCACTCTACAAATAGAGTGCTCATGGTACAAAGCAGATTATGAAAAACTCAAAACAAAAGAAAACAATGCCAACAAAACAACCAACAATGCAAGGAAAACACCCACTGAAATAAACAAAATGCCCATCGACCCGGCCCCAAAACCAAAACAAACACAAAAAGACGAAAGCAAAAAGCTCAGCTTTGTCGTGCACGGTATCCTTGAAAAAGGGGACAAAAACATGGAGAAAACAATCACAGACATGCTGAGCGAAGCGGACTGCGACTTTGGATGGACGGTAGTGACTAAAGCATACCGTCTAGGGAAGAAACAAAAACAAAAAGACAAAACACTGAAAAAAAGTGAGGCAGACATGGAGCAGACAGAAGGCAAAAGCCAAAACGAGAAGCCTGAAGAGGCATCCCCACAGAGTAATGAAAAAAACCTAAATAGGCCAAGGAGCATCAGACTCCAACTAGAAAAAGAGTCACAGAGAAAAGAACTCTTCCAAAAAAAGAAAACTCTACAAACCAAAAAAGACTATAACAAAGTATCAATCAGGCCAACCAGGACAGAAGCAGAAATGCTGAGTGAAAAGACAGTACAACAAATGTACACACTGGCCGTTGAAAACAAAAGCAAAAACAAGAAAATAGAAATGGTCAAGATGAGAGGGTGCAATATCGAGATAAGCAGGAAGATATACACGCCCAACGAGTTTGAAAAAATAGAAATAGAAGAAATCACCACGGAAAAAGCAGCAACCAGGGAATATGCCTGGGGAGTATCCTTCCAAGGGCACAACTCCCCCCTTCAGCAAGATCACATGCAAAGATCACAGGCAAAGCCAGAAAGAAATACACATCAGCCGAACAATACTACTGCTCTATCATGGCCAAATTTCATGAAAAACATGACCTAATGAGGCTGATAGACAATGCAGAGAATCCATACACGATAAAGGCAACGGCCAAGAAAATATGGAGATCACCGGAATGGTGCAAAACCAACGAAAAAGTCCTGGAAGACATCGTATGTGCGAAATTCACTCAAAATGAGAAATTAAAGAAAAAATTAATCAATGCTCCAGGGAATGCATTCAGAGAGTGGACAAAGTGCCCATACTGGGGCTCAGGTAGGTTCCTGGACAGTGTCAGTGAAGGGGAAACAGTCAAACAGGGATACAATAATAGAATGGGAGAAATCCTACAAAAAGTCAAGGTAAGCCTCACCAATGCCAGTGAATAGAAACCAAAATTAATAAGCAAAATATAGTAAATATAAAATAGACACAGTAAACCCAAGCAAGCAAAACAGAAAAAAACTTAATAATTAACAATGCACTAGCGAGATATGCGAATACGCAGAGACACACAGAAAGCATAGACCTCTTCAGCCAAGATAGAAGGAGGAGCAAAGAGTAAAGCAGCACTTCCGCCCAAGCCTACTCCAAAACACAACCGACAACTGCGAATTAGAACGACGACACAGAATTAGGAGCGGGTCACTAAAGCAAATGGACACCACCATGAATAAAATAATTGTGATCAGTGGGGCCCAAGAGCAAGGGCATTAACCCAGCACCTGGAGGACAAATACCACAGCACACTGAATCACAAAGTCAAAAATTTTCCCAATACGTCATGACCAGGATAGGAAAAAGCATCGCTGAAAACTGGGAATAAGACCACCAGGGCTTCAAAACCATGAGTATCACAAACTTACCATAAAGCAAATATGAATAAAGAAATCAAGAAATAAACAAGCAGAAACAAATATGTCATAAGAAAACAAGAAGTATGGAAAGAGAGTGGCGCGGTATGGCATTGGCATGACGGGTGGTATACACTACAAAGAGGAATATGCCAGTTACGTCAATGCGAGGCTGACAAAAAGCATCACGGAGAACTGGAAAGAGCACCAGGGCTCCAAAACATAAGTATCACAAACTTTTATAAATTTCACTAACCAAACCGTAAATCATAAGTATAATCAGGTACAACTAATACACGCTGTAATGTTCATGCCTTCCTCCGTGCACACAGGTAAAAATATAAGTAGCGGAGGTAGCTCATGACTATCTATTAAAAGGGGCCATGTGTGCTGTATGCACCAGCACATACGCTTCGAATCCATCAATCACTAAGCTAAAATAAAATCAAAAACTCACGAAATCAAGCAACCACTATCCTAAAAATATTATTTAAAGTAAGTAAAATAAATATGGTAGAAGAGATTGAATGCAAACTGGGAAGGGGCACACACTTCGCCCACCTAAACTGCCTGAGCGCATCCAATAAAATAGACATAATAAAAATGCATCTTAAAAAAGACAATCTAGATGTACTAATGTTATCAGAGACATGGTTCACTGACAAACACCAAAATAACACCCTCAATATAGACGGATATAGGCTTGTACATAATGACAGACAGCACATTAATGCAATGAACCAAACAAAGAAGGATGGAGGTGTTGCCATTTACTGCAAAGCCACCAAAAACCTAGACACTGAAAGGCTAAAACCAACAAATCTCTCAAATGAGCACATAGAACTACTATGGTGCCTAATAAAAAATGAAAAACAAGCAAACATAGCCATAGCGAGACTCTATAGGGCACCATCAGGTGAAATTGAAGTATTCCTTGAAGAACTACAAAAGAGCATAAACACTGTAAAAAAATCAACAAATGCAGAGATCTTTGTGCTAGGGGACTTCAATGTGAATTGCAGCAGCAATGACAAAAATAAACTAATGCTGAAAACCACCATCAAAATCTTAGGCCTGCAGCAGCTCATTACAGAAAGCACAAGGCTAAGCAACAATAGCTCAACAATAGACCTAATACTAACCAACTCAAACCATGCCACAAAATGGAGCACTAGAAGCGACCACAAACTAGTATATGTAACCAGGAAAAAGCTCAAAAGCACAAATCACTATGAATACAAAATGGGCAGGTCCCTAAAAAACTACTCAGAAGACACATGAAAAAGTCATCTGCACCAAAACATAAACAACATCACACAAAACAGAGATGATGTTGATATCTATTGGGACAACAACATCACAGAAATAAGAAAATCGACTGATGAGATGTGCCCCATAAAGAAAATAAAAATACAAAAAAAAAAAAACCCTTGGGTAGTCAAAGACCTGCTAACACTCATCACAACAAAAAGTAAACTGGGTGATAAAGCAAAGTGCACAGAAACAATCGAAGACAAACTGGCCTACCATGTCACCAGAAACAACTCTCTCAAAGCTGTGAGAACAGCAAAAAAGAAATACATAATGAAGCAGGACAAAGACTGGGGAAGCAACGCAAACAAATTCTGGAAAAATGTAAACCTATTATTCCCCAAAAATAACAAAGAAGAGCATACAAACTTCCAGGATAACGAAGGGGCAATGCTCACAGACAAAGATGCAGCAAACAAACTGAACACACACTTTGCCACAATAGAGCAAAAGCTGTCAGAAAAATTCAAGAAAAGATGGGAAAACAGCTCAGGAACTGTGCAGAACGAAATCCCCACCTGTAAAACAGATATGATAGAAGTAAAAAAAATTATAAATGACATAGACACGCATAAGCCAAGTGGAATAGATGAAATACCAACCAAAATACTGAAAGAGGCACTCCAAGCCATCCCGGCCACTATAGTAGACCTATTCAACATCTCCTTTGAGCAGGGGCGTTTTATCTCAGCCTGGAAAATGGCAACCATCACTCCTATTCACAAAAGTGGAGACAAATACAACATGGGAAACTACAGGCCAATATCAATTCTTCAAACCCCAGGCAAGCTCATTGAAAAAGTGTTACATAGACACATAAATGAACACCTGGACAAAAACGATATACTAAACGAAAGACAAAGGGGCTTCAGGAAACTGCACTCCACATCAAAAACAATAGCTAACCTAACAAATGACATACTGGCATCAATGAACCAAAAACAATTAGTTGGAGCAGCCTTCATTGACTTCAGCAAAGCATTTGACACAGTACACCATAAAATACGATTGGAAAAAGTAAAAACCATGGGCATAAAATCCAACACTATGGATTGGATAAAATGCTACCTCAGCAACAGGCAACAGAAAACAAAAATAAACAATACACTATCAGACAACCAACCTGTCACATGTGGTGTACCCCAAGGGTCAGTGTTAGGGCCACTACTCTTTATAATCTATATAAACAATCTAGAAAAATGGTTGCAAACTGAGTGCCTCCAACTATATGCAGATGACACAGTCATATACGCAAGTGGCACCACATAAGAGGAGGCAATAACTAAACTAAATAAACTCCTACTAAAACTAGACGAGTGGTGTGAGTCCAACAAAATAACCATCAACACAAGCAAATCAAAAACAGTACTCTTCTCGCATAAACAAATGCCAGAAAGAAAACTACACTGTAAGTTAGGAAACCAAACATTAGAAAATGTAGACCATTACAAATACCTAGGCCTTGAGTTGGACAGCCAACTAAACTACAACCTATGTATAAATAAAATTATCCAGAAAGTAAAACACAAACTGTGGCTATTTGCAAAGCTAAGAGACTACATGACACAAGAAATGTCAATACAAATCTTAAAGGGCATGGTACTCCCCTATTTTGACTAGGGAGATGTAAACTACATGGGTGTGAGAAAAGAACTACTAAAAAAACTGCAAATACTGCAGAACAGAGCCCTAGAAATCTGTTTAAGAGTAGACAAGCTGCACCCCACCTGTACGTACACAAAAGAACCAATGTGAAATTACTAGAAAATAGGAGAATAATTCATTTGAAAACACTAGCATATAGCTACAGTCAAAACAATAAACTGAACAAATCCACAAAGGGCTACTAGAGCAAATAATGCGCCACTACTGAAGCAGACCAGAAGCCAAATAAAAGCTCATGAGAGAAGCACGCTGGAAATGGCTGCCAAGGTGTGGAATGCCCAAACGGTAAAGAAACGACAAATTCCTGACCTAAAAACTTACAAAAAATATCTGTGCAAATTAGGCTAGGAAACCCCCACTAAGCTGCACTGCAAAGGGGTATGTGATATGTCAGAGCCCACCAGCGGGATGCTCAATGGAAGGTAACCATACCAAGAATAGCCAGATAACACACCACACAGCTACGTACAAGCCTATGATATGTAAATAGGAGTAGGCTAGTCTAGTAATAAGAGTAGAACAAAATAAAATACATATATGCCAAGAAAATCCAAAAAAACTAACATAGGCTACTAAACATACCAACCAATTATCTATAGATCTGCTACTTAAATGCAGGCAATCAAATAACTTATCAGCAGCTGCTGTCTGGTAAGATAGCACCAACAGTACAACTGGCCAGCATTGAAAACAAGCCTGGGTACCCGGGCTTATATGCTATGGACAGTATAAATACCGCCTCAATAAAAAAAAACATGTTGGATCCAGCCATTTTCGGAGTGGTAAAATAAAATAAAAGTTTTAAAAGTTAGAAACAAATATCTGTTAAATATGGCTGATAATTTATTTGTTATATATTGGCATGTAGAAATACTAATTATTTTATGTATTTTGAGGCCAGTAAGACATGGCCATGGCTCTTCATTTCCAGAGTTCCCGCCCCCCCCCCCTCAAATTTACTCATTGCTTTGTTAGGAACAATTAAAGTTGCATGGTCTGATGCAATATTTATTTTTCAAACCCAAAACATGTATCTTAATTTGATTATATATATCCATCTTAGATATTGGCGCATTAACAAGTGATTTGGTACAGCATATATAGAATAATCAGTGAATTTACTACCTCATCCTACTTTGAGAAACCCAGCACACAAGGAAGCCATTAACCAGTTAGGTCAATCTCGTGGCCAGTAGCCTTGACCCTCATTCCAAGTACCTAGTCAGGTTCCAGGATGTCTAGTGGTAGTATTGCTGGCACCATAGCCTGGGTTGATATAAAGTTGCAATACTTATGAGATGCTTTCCCCATTTATAAATGCTTTGTTTAAGTTGTCATAGATGTTATCAAATAACTATTGACTCAATACTTTTTTAAATGTTCACTGATGCAATTGTGATAATTAAGCAAGTGACATGCTAGAAAAGCAGTCCAATAAAAACAACACATAGTTAAGGTCAAACAAAGAATGGACACAACACATGCAAACATAAGAAATGACACATGAAGCTAACTGAGTGCATTTTGTTTTTATAAATGCCTTGTTTAAGTTGACTTACATGTCATAGATGTTATCAAATAAATATTAACTCAATACTTATTAAACAAACAAAAAATTGTCACTGATGCAATTGTTATAATTAAGTAAGTGACATGCTAGAAAAGCAGTACAATAATTAATAATGACAAATAGTTAAGGTCAAACAAAGAATGGACACAATGCATGCCAACATAAGAAATGACACATGAAGTCAACTGAGTATGCATTTTGTTTTTATAAATGCCTTGTTTAAGTTGTCTTCCATGTCATAGATGTTATCAAATAAATATTGACTCAATACTTATTAAACAAACAAAAAATGTTCACTGATGCAATTGTTATAATTAAGTAAGTGACATGCTAGAAAAGCTGTACAATAATTAATAACGACACATAGTTATGGTCAAACAAAGAATGGACACAACGCATGCCAACATAAGAAATGACACATGAAGCCAACTGAGTATGCATTTTGTATGTTTAAAAAAATGCTTTTACATATCTTACATATCATGGATGTTAGCAAATAAATATTGACTCAATACTTATGAAAAAAAAGTTCACTGGTGAAATTGTTATAATTCAAAACCAGACACAGATAATCACTTTTTGGGGTAATAAATTTATTAATCAGGCTTAATAAATTTTCACACAGCCTTTGTAATTCTATCACTATAGAACAAGATTAATTGAAGCTCCTCAATAGTACAATTGAGCCTATTCGCTTTTATCTACACTAATTTTGCAGGTAGTACAACCTGATAAACAATATGACTACAGTTAAATATTACTTATGTGCAGGTCAAATAGTGATTAGTTATCTCACACTACTCATGATAATTAGTCTTGAATGCAGGATTTTTCGGAAGATACTTGAAATTGAAGACACTTCTCACATGGAGGACTTTTCAAATTGTCTTGATAGTTGACTAATATTCACCAAGTCGACTTCTGGGTATTGCTATTTATTTTACCATGTATTTATTGCACTCCTATATTATATGTATTTCACTGTATTAACCATGCCTTCCACCATAGCTGTTTCATCACTAGCTGGTAGGACTGTCATTTAAATTTAAAAAGTAACATTATGCAAGTAACCAAGAAATATGACCCACCATTGTTGTACTACTGAAAGATGGTCAGGTAGTTTATTCTTACATTAGGCAAATAATAGTTTATTCTAACATTTAGGCAAATACTAGCTGAAACGGTTAAAAAAATATATATATATATATATACATATATATATATATATATTTTGGGTCTTTTGTAGATTTTAAATTAACAGACTAGAATTTAAATTAACACAATATCATTTAAATTAATACTATAATATATTATTACATAGTCAAATCGAAACCTTTTTCTGATCTGATACATCTAGGTTGGAATTTGCCAATTCAACCTGGGATGGTAAATGGATAGCCTATTTTTTTTCTTTCTTTTTTTTCTTGAAGATTTATACTGCCTATCATGGATAAGTCTGAATAGACTTGTTTTCACCATTAGACAGTTTGTCGATAGAAAGCCCGAGCCTACACTTTTACCGACCCAAGGGATTTTTAACCTCCCACACCACATAGACATGGTATGAGAGCAACTGGCCTTTGATGATGCTGTAAGTTATCCACAGCGGTGGAAATCCAAATTGGCAGAGGTGGGGGCATGGGGAATCGAACCACCGACCTTCAGATTAGGAGTCTGACCTAGGAAAAAGTCAGACACTCTAACCACTCCGCCACAGAGAACACCGCCTATAATTAGTATAAACTAATATATTATAAGATAAATTATCATTTCCTCTGCTACTCACCCTATCCTAGGATAGGGTGAGTAGCAGGGGAAATGGGAAGATCAAATTTTCTGTGACTGAAAATTCACCAGCTTAATCAACTGATGTACAAAAAACATACACACACAAAACAACTAGGTATTTTCAGATTTTCAGTCTAACATTGTCCCGTCTGAGTTGGAAATATGAGATCAAATGTAGGTATGTGTTTTTTTGTTTTTTTTTAAACAACCTTCTTCAGACCATGCAGCTCTGAAACATGGTTCAAACACATGGGTTCAAATCCCATGACCTACAACGACTTACATCAGTAGGTTAGCCCACATGACATGCCAACAAACAAATGATGGTGCCATGGCGCCATCACTAGAAAATGTTAGGTGACCAGGCTATTTTTTATTTTGGTCATTCTACATCACGTGGTCATCGCGAGATGTCAATAGTGATCATAGCGACAGGACTTTTGGCAAGCTTGTCAAAAGTATTTTGGGTTCTTTCAGCTCAAATTACTTCAAAACTAGCCATTTTTTCATCAAAATGACTCCAGACTAATGATTAGTAGGTCATAACGATCAATTTGATATATTTATCTAAAAAATAAGACAAAAAATCAATCGCAATCAGACTATGCAACTTTAATTAATATTTTTTTAAACAAGTAGGGTGGTGGGCGGTGGCTGGGGACTATTACTAATAGTATTAGTATTACTAACAGTAACACAGCTTTCTTCTCTACCTGCTGAATTAGTTCTATTTTTTTTAAAATATAAATAAATATGTATATATATATGTACACATAGATGTATGTATACATATATGAGCCTGTCTCAAAAGGTGCTAACTCTTCGTTTTTTTTTGTCCATAGTAACGATTGACACAAAACAGCACAGAAATAGCTACACTGAAAACACAAGGACATTTGCTTCAAATCAATATGTATTCTATTGGGACTATGAAACACCATGTAAAAAACAAATCAGTTTATCCTGAGGAAATGCATAAGTAGATAGTGTGTTGATCGTTACTATGGACAAAGTTTTGTCCCATATTGCTTAGCACCTCGGCGCCATTTTAAACTGACCACTGACCTGAATGGCTAGGGAGGTCTGGAGAACACAGTCAACGGGCTACCTGTGTTTTCTCCTTCTACCTGTCATCCGGGACAGCGGACGACCTCCGTGTTGGAATATTGGTCTGGGACGATCGGTGGACGATCGAATTGACGTTTTGCGAGTCGATTTCACCTTGCCATATTGAGGAACGCTCGACACGGCTGACGGTATCGTAAAAACATTTGAATCTCGACCGTTGAGAAAAATATTACACAGACTTGTTTACATTGTGTGTCGATCGCCAGCGATGGGCTTGTGAGTCGATTTCTACTGTCCATATGGAGGAACGACCGGCAGAGCTGACGGTATCGGAAAAACATTTTGAATTTCCGACCGTTGAGAAAATTCATGTGTGTCGATTTCATTATGTCGATCGGCTGTTGATTTGTGTGTCGTTAACTCGATGCAATGCAGGCGTTTGAGGGCAGGAGGCTCGTATCTATCTTCAACTGTAATTTCGATCGACTTAAATTCGATAAACTTGTGTGATAAGAAAAAACTGACTTAGCACCGATCGACACACTTGCCCTACTTGTGTTATTACAATTGTTTATGCTGCATTAATAGTTCATGTGAAAACAACTGAACTAAGTTAACACAGTTGGGATTTCCAAATAAAATAATTATTTCGGTCGATTTAATACAGACTTAATTAGAGGCTTTACAGTAATATATACCTGATCTGCAATATATGGACCTTAGTATTGTAAATGAAGACCCATGGGTCATGCTATAACTCACTTGGCAGTTTTGGCTGCCATAGCCTAGCTGTAAAGCGCAGCGTCAAGACTCGAGATCGGCAATAATCAGGTGTAACTCATGTGACTCGACCATCAATGCGCTGGAATGCGATACCGTTACTACACATTTTGTGCTCTGCAACTATTACTTACATAGTCGTAACACTTGATAGTTAATAGAACGAAGCCCGATCGATTAAAGGGACTGTGACGATAGACTTCTGCGCAGTGTGTGGATCGAGTCACGACGGAGTCAAAGTAGATTACTGCAGTAAGAAGAAGAGGACAGCTGAACCAACGTGCAGAACTACACGAAGCAGTGCCGCTAAGATGTCTAAGTCGACGACGGGGGAGTCAGAGCCGGAACCTGCTTCTGACAAGTTGGCTCTGGAGGAACAGCGAGATGCGGTGCGGCGAGAGTTGGAAGAACTAAAATTGGAGGATGAGCTAATGGAGCTAAAAGATGAACGGGACCGTCTCCTAGCGGCACGTGAGAAGAAAGGGAGGCGCGGTAGAAAGGCTGCGACGAATTCACCTCAATGTCGGGAAGATAGCCCGGTTGGGGCAACATGCAAGATGCTGGCCAACGACCAACCGTTGGCCACCGGTACGACGGATTCGGGCTATTCAAACTACGGACGCTCAAGGAATAGATCGAGGGAGCGGCGGCACCGACGTCGACGTTCGTCCAGCAGTTCGTCGGTGGATAGTGTGGATCGAAAACTTAGAAGTAAGTGGTCCCTGAAGCGACATGTCGAGTCAAAAAAAGATGTGAAGAAACTCAACTGTGAAGAAATTATCTGCGCAACCGCTGCCTGGGTGTTAGAAATTCCAGAGATGTCTATCCAGGACCACCGGGCAATGTGGGAACACATATATTTCCTCTCACACCGGGCCCGCTATGGTGAATATCAAGATAGTGCGCATGCGGACTATGACTTGTGCATCCGTAAGTTGGCGGTCAAACGTGGGTTTGAGGCATTTTCCAGCGCCCATACGGGAAAAAGTGTTCTTCATTATGGCCCGGACAATATAAAGAAGAAGCAGTCAGTTCTACGGAAATACAGTGAGGGGAAGCGAGGCAGTCGAGGCAGCAAGCCGAACACGGCTTGCTATGCCTGGAACAGCGAGCAGGGCTGCAGCAGGAAGGAGGCGGAGTGCAGGTACGAACACAAGTGTTCAAAGTGTGGCGGTAGGGGCCACAAGAGAGTCACTTGTAAGGACTGACCTACTAGAACATTGGGGCACCTCCGTGACAGCCGTGTCCTACCCAACAGTAGTCACGAGTGGACATGGTACTGTCGGTGTGGGGAGCGTGCCTCAACTATGGATGCAGGTGGAGACTACTGGAGCTTCAATATGGGATGTTGATCAACGTCAAGCAATATTGTATACGTCAACCATTGACAACAGCTCACAACGTGAGAATGGGAGAATGAACATGCAACCAGTCACAACAGGGGAGATAGGTCAGGGGAATATTTACCCTACATTGGAGCAATGCGCAGGGAGGAGCAGCAGTGAGATACGGGGTGGGGATGTGCGATTGGAGGACGATGCCTACCAGGGAGTATCTCGGGTGACACCACAGGGATTGGAACACCCACCCGTAAAAAACAAACCTGGATTGTGTGAACAGCTGACCGGAGTGTCTGCCGCGATAGCGCGGGCAGGCTACGAGGACCTATTAAGAGTGCAATGTGACAGCGATAAACACTGGTGCGTGTCAGTAAGGGAGAACACGAACAGTATGTACGTGACTTTTCGGCTGGACACTGACTGAGTGGCACTTGTGCATGCGTTTACGAATTGATGTCTATGCCATGTCAACTAAAACCTTGTCGTTTATTTGCAGAAGCATTTTGTAGGGGGGACACTGATATAGATGCAATGTTTCTCCTGCAGGGCACTGTTTTGGGGTTCCATATTATTGATGACAATTGTGACGTAACGTATGGTTGTCAACGGGAGAGAAAAAAATCTAGATGGGAGAGAAATATAATAGAGACCCGGCTAGCAGCGGAGTTAGAGGAGGGAGTGCTAAGGAAGGTCGATAGTCCTCCGGCCTGTATACATGGGATCTTTGTTGTTCCAAAAGATGATGGCGGTGGGAGAAGTGTGATTGACTGTAGTAAGCCAAAAGGTGGGAGTGTCAACAATTACACAAATGGGGTGTCCCCAAAGTTTAAATATGGGCTGGATGACGTGGTAGATTGCTTGGAGAGGGCCGACTACTTAGCCACCATTGATATTAAGGATACTTACTGTGCTGTCCATATTAACCCAGAGCATAGGAAAAGACAGGGGCTTCGCTGGGTTTTTGAGGGTGATTCTGCTGAAACCTATATGATGGACGGGAGACTCTGCATGGGTCTCTTGTCTAGTCCTTATATATTCTCTAGAATTTCAGACTTCATTGTCCGATGTGCAGGTAGAGAGGGGGTCGGCAGAATGATAAACTATCTGGATGACTTACTCTCCCTGACGATAAATTGAAGAAGTTGCGTGACATCCTCCTGCTCTTGGATCGTAGGAAGGCGACCCGTAGGGAACTCGAGAGACTCGCCGGACACCTTGCTCACTGCGCCAAGGTTATCAGGGGTGGGCGAACGTTTAGTAGGCGAGTCTACGACCTTATAGGCACTCTGCGCGAGCCATTCTATCGTGCGCGGCTTAATGCCGGATTTAGGGAGGATATCAACTGGTGGGCTTCTTTCGCAAAAGAATTTAATGGTAAGGCGGGTATGCTCGGGAAGTTTGCGGTAACTACCGCGGTTTACAGTGATGCATCTAATTGGGGAATCGGCGCTTTGCATGAGACTGACTGGTTAGCTGTTTCCTTTGAGTCAGAGGACAATGAAGTGTTAGGACAGGTGATAGGACACCATCGTGTGGTGCTCCCCACTGAGGCAGGGAAGGACCAAATAAACATTAAAGAGATGAGGGCAGTGATGGAGGCGGCCACACGATGGTCATCACGATGGGAGGATTCCGAGATTATATTTATAACGGACAGCGCGGTAGTCCAATCTGCACTTAATTCAGGCAGATCCAGATCAGTAGGGATTATGACCATGCTGCGAAAATTATTCTGGCTGGCGGTCGAGAAGAACTTTACATTCTTATCAACTTACATAAAAACCTCAGCAGGCTAGACGTAGAGGGTAGTGCCGCTAGGATTAGGGGAGTGGACATGGGTCGAATTATGTGCTGTACACACCTCTTTGACGCTCCGCTGTTCCGTCTTTCCAGGACTGGAAGAGCTGAGGGCAGAGCAGCTGGGATATGAGAGGCAATTCTACTCGAAGAATTCGGTCACCACGAGATCGGTCCAGATACGAAAGTATTTTGATTTCATTGATCATTTCTCAGAGGACAGGGCACCTCTCCCATGCTCATCTGAACGTGTCGCGCTGTACGCCTCCTGGCTTGCGAGAACGCTCACTTACCGTTCCGTGCTGAACTATTTATCAGGTTTGAACTTCTTTCTGCGCCAGAACGACTCCCCGGTGATAAGATATAACGATTATGTAGTACAGGCTACACTTAAGGGGATTAGGCGCCAGAAGGGGGATACCCCGCGGCAGGCACCACCTATGCTGCCGGCTATGTTATTGAGGGTGTTTGCGCTATTGACGCTGAACCCGGGGCATGTATCTTGGAGAGCGGCGATGCTCTGCTCCTTTAGGGCCTTATTGAGAAAATCCCAAGTAACTGAGTCCGACACCGCCTTGCGCAGGCGAGATTTTACCTTCTTTGACTGGGGAATGATAATAAAGATTCGGCGATCAAAAACGATCCAGTTCGCGGAGCTGGTACTAGAGGTTCCGGTTGCACTTTGCCCGAATAGAGCTCTGTGCACGGTGTACTGGACGTTGCACCATTTCAGAGAATTGCCTGCGGATTCTCAGGACTTGGCTTTTCGATTGCCAATGGTCAGCCATGATTGTAGGCCTATGACTTATAAGGCGTACCAGGCTATGCTTAAGTTATTTTCAAATCAGGCGGGCTTAGGGGATTTTTATTTTACATCTCATTACCTAAGGAGGGGGGGTTGCACTTACTTGGCTATGGCCGGTGCAACAATTGAGGAAATAAAAGTCTGGGGCGACTGGGCGTCCGAGACGGTTTATTCCTATTTAAAAACCCCGTTGCAAACGAGGATTTTGAATGATCTACGGGTAGCTACTAGGCTTTCTTCTGTGATGGGGGAGTAGAGGAGTGGTTGGGGCCTGGGCCGGCTTAGCCGGCTGGGGGTTGGCGGTTTATTGCTCAGCCAGATGGGCCTCGGTAAATAAAGGTAGGCTTCCACCACTCCTCGTCTTGGCTCTTTGTTGTCTCCTACGTCGTAGCCCAATTTATGTGATATATAATTTATTACTATGAATATAAAGGGGCGGAGCTGCTATCCTATATGGGTTTAGGATCCTTGCATTTAATGCTGCTATTTAAATAACGATATATATTTATTGGTTTATTTGCTGCGGGCCGGTTCCCGCTGCTCTATCCTGGTGCCACCACCACTGCGCCATTGGCAAGTCAGAGCTTGTAGGACTCACATCGGCGCCATTTTAAACTTTTCTGTAGGTAGGGCGGTTTATTGCTCAGCCAGATCGGCCTCGGTAAATAAAGGTAGGCTTCCACCACTCCTCGTCTTGGCTCTTTATTGTCTCCTATGTCGTAGCCCAATTTATTATATATATTTATGTATATTTAACCGTTCTGGATTTCGTTCTCAGCCTAAGGCAAGCCTACGTGTTATTTTCTATTATAATTTCCATGTGAATTTCCTGGGCCTGCCGCGGGACGCTGCCGCCTCTCGTCCCGCCGCCGGTTGACGGCCTTCGTCACTGTGTGCCCGGGCTGAGGGCGGATAGCCTGAGTGCCATAGAGATACGGATTGACCCTCTTCCCGCATTTTATGGACGTATATTAATTATTCCCTTAATGGTCTGGCTGTCCTCCCCGCCATTTAGCTTGTTATGTGATACTTTCAATAATCTAGACCAAAACAGACACTCTATATTTATTGCCGCCGCTGTCACTTGTAGACAGCCTAGATAGCTAGATGTTATTATTGTAATTTGTGCTTTTATTAAGAAGGTGGTTATTGTGTTCCCGGTGGGGGGGGGGGTTTGATCTGCTTCGTACAGCCCGCCGGGCAGAGGGCCCTTAATTACATATATAGAATAATCGAATATCAATATCAAGTTGACCGTAGCGGTTAATATACTTACGGACTGGAGAATAGTAAAGAATGCTAGGAACGTTCCAATCACTTTTAAGAGCTCACTGCTTTATTCATGTTCCTACTGGTACAATCTAAGTTCTCTAATAACAATTGATGCAAATGAATACATCCCCTCCCATTTCATTAAGTTAAAACAATTTAGAATTCCGACAATTAAAGCCTAAATCTTGTCTAAAACATCAGAGCGGGTAGAAACACGTCCGATGGGTCTGAGCCCGAGCGCTCGACCTCCTTCTACGTTGCTAGGAGAGTAGTGTGGGGCTCCGTGCCATGTCTCCTAGCAACGAGTTACTGCAGTGAACCCTGCCCCACATTTGATGGCCAATGGGGGCTCGTCTTGGTGAGCAGCCCGCATTTCCAAATGCGAGCCGCTCGACACAAGCCCGCAATTGCCACAGCTCGAGTATAGTCTCGCCCACTTCACATATATATTATATAGTATATATCCTATATATGTTTATATCTATTTATATCTCTTTATATATATATATTTTACCACGGTACTAAGCCTCAGACTAGTCGTAGCCGAGGGAGATGGAAGTCCAGCAATTAGCATAATCAACTCACAACGGGAGGATGTTTGTTGAGTTGCTCCGGCAGTTTTCTACCTAGAACGACATACTACCGAGTAAGTATTGTATTTTGGACAGTATTTATGATCAAATGTATGCAACCGCTACTTTTGGCAAAGTTTTGAAACTTTTTGGGAAAGTTTTAATGTTTTTGTATGTGTTTTAAGATTCTTAGAACAATGTCGCCATTGTTCTTTGTTACAGATTATGCCTCCCGTTGCCAAACGGAGAGATGTATAGTTAGAGCTATACATCATGAGGATTTATTCCTGGGTTTCTTCCTAGATTCCCCGAATTGTTTTATTGAGGCGTACCTCCGAATCTCGTAGCATTTTCTCTAATTTGTTGGCACATTACGCCACAGGAGGGAGAAGTGTATGGGATAGAGAGTGTGGGAGGCTACCGCTACACTGGTCCCTACCCCTCGTTTGGTTTTGGTTTCGTTACCATTAACCTACAACACTCACATTTTTCTCTCACGCCTGTGTTGAAACGGTTTAAATACGTTTTTCAACACCAGTAACGCACATTTTGGGTTATGTTCTAACTCTTTGTGACGTTTTGGTTGAGCATTCCCTAACTTTCATTTTTCGATCATTTTCAGGGTTCCAATGGCTATGAAGCGTAGTAAGACAGAGTCTCCTATTCGGATTACCGATGATGAAGACCCGAGGGTCCAAGGGTCGCCTGAGCAGGAGGGCTCTGAAGACTTGAGCAGGCCAGAACCGGGCCCGTCTGACCTAGATGCGCGTTTGACATGCTTGCTGCAGACCAAACTGGAGGAGATGCTCCCAGCGAGACCACGTCGCAAGACAAAACGGAGGATCCAAGAATCTGAGGATTCCGAATGGGGGGATTACTCAGGAGAGGACTCTTTGGATGAAGACTCTTCACGGGAGAGAATCCCAGTGAAGAAGAGGAAACACTCTACGAAAGGAGTGAGTTCCTCTGATGGGGATGAGTACACTAGGGCACGTAAGAAGCCCATGGTGAAGAGGAAGAAGATGAAGAAGAGTAAGAAAGACTCTTCTTCAGATTCTTCGTCTGACTCGTCTTCAACGGAGTCCGACTCGGACACCCAGCACGCAGGAAAGTACGCTAAAATCGGAGGGAAGGTCCGAAAGAAATACAAACAAGAAAAGGCAAAGAAGGTCGCCACCACCACCATGACAATTAAAGGGCATTTCAATACCTTCAAGCCAGCGGAGGTGATTACTAAGCTGGATGATAAATTCCTGGGGATTAAAGGGATGCCAGACTCGGTGGTGAAGGAGTTGGACACTGATGTCCACCTTAGTGAGGATCAAAAGAAGTTTGAGGGGGTGCTCCACACCATTCACAAGGCGGTGTTGGGAGCATTGACTGCGATTGCGCCCATTGCAAATCGTATGCAGGCTTAGAACAAGTTCTCCCTTTGCAGCCAGATGGATGGCGGGATTGCTATGTTGACCGCAGCAAGTAATTTCCTCTCCTACAGATGGTTTTAGAACGTCTTTAAGGCGGTCTGCACTGATGCAGCAAAGGAGGTGGCCAGGTCCAAGAAAATTGTGGACAATGATGGGAAGGAGTATACCTTGTTTCTTCCTCCCAAGACCATTAAGGGTAAGCTACTGGATAAGTCCAAGATGTTTGGCGGACAGCTCCAGTACCTGTTCAAACATGTGGAGACAGACAGCAAGTGTGGTAAGCATAACCAGACGGGATGGCCAAATGAGTTAGAGCATCCGTCTCCCGTGTGGTAGGTCGTGGGTTCGAGTCCTGGTCAAGTCAAACCAATGACTTAAAAATTTATACTTGTCGTTTCCTAGCCAGGCGCTCGGCATTATTAGGATAGGGCAAGGAGCAGTGGAATGAGGAAGACCAATCGCCTGCGACTGAAATTTCCCCTGCTTAAACAACTAATGTACCAAAAGAAAAAAGAAATATGGATGCGGATAAAAAGAAGGCTGCTGACGGGAATCATGCATGCTTTAAGAAAGCCAGGCAGGATTTTCGAAACCGTCGAACCGGATGAGGAGGCTGCTCGGGGACGGGGTACGGCTACCAGTCCTTTGGACGAGGACGAGCGGCAGTCCTTCGGATGGAACGAGGGGAACCGACCCTTCAAGAGGGAGTTCACTCCACAGTAGCCGTTCCCTCGCCCAGGGAACAAATAGAAGTTTCCACGCAAACTCCCATCTCCACAGACTCCTGTAAGCAAATTTGAGGCAGGAAATATTTTTAATTATTTGGATGAATGGAGAGAAATTACAGATAATTTGACGATATTTAGTATTGTTGATGGAGTAAGAATTCCATTTATGGAAGAGCCAGTACAGAAAAGAACTCCTTTTCCGTACAACTTTGATATAACAGAGAGAGAAGCATTAAATGAACAGGTTCTGAAGTTTTGTGGAAAAGGAATCATTGAGGCGGTCCTTCAGGTGGCAAGCAAATTTATTTCTAATATTTTTTCTAGACCCAAACCGAATGGGGAGATTAGAATGATTTTGTACTTAACCAGGTTAAACAAATTAGTCCAGTATAAACATTTCAAAATGTTTTCATTGGAAACGGCTAGGGATTTGGTTACACAAGACTCCTGGCTTGCTAGTGTTGATCTCAGGGATACATATTATATATACTGTTCCCATTTACAAACCAGACAGGAAATTTCTTCAGTTTTGTTGGAATGACCAGCTCTATGAGTTTACATGTATGCCAAATGGTTTAGCCTGTGCACCACGGTTCTTTACAAAATTATTGAAACCAATATTTTCGTATATGGCTAGAAAAGGACATGTTATGTTTCCTTACATTGATGATTCGTTTATTGTAGCGCAAATGCAAATGGACTGTAAAAGAGCGGTAGATGATTTATGTGCAACTTTCACCAAGTTAGGGTTTTATATACATAAAACAAAATCTGTTTTTAATCCAACTAAGAGTTTAAAATGTTTGGGGTTTATGTTAGACACAAAAGATATGACAGTTTCACTAACACAACAAAAACTAGATAAGTTTGTGACTACGGCAGACCAATTATTGGAAATAAATAGGCCAAAGATTAGACAGGTTGTGGTACTGATAGGAATCATGATACCTTATGCCCCAGCTATTCTATATGGGGGGGATGGGAAAGCTCATATTAAGTCGCTAGAGATAGATAAAAACTTAGCATTAGCTCGCACTAAAGGAAATTTTGAATGAAAAATGACTATTTCTCCAAAAGGGTTGGAAGATATTATGTTGTGGTATTCCCACATTAATTCTGCTCCTAACCCCATTAGGATGGGTGAACCCAACACCATTGTCATGCGAACCAGACGGGATGGCCGAATGTGTTAGAGCATCTGTCTCCCGTGCTGGTAGGTCGTGGGGTCGTGGGTTCGAACCCCAGTCGAGTCAAACCAATGACGTAAAGATTGATATTTGTTGCTTCCTAGCCAGGCGCTCGGCATTATTAGGACAGGGCAAGGACTGGTGTGCTCAGTGTCAGGATAATGTGACTGAGTGGGATACCAGGTCATGGTGTCGGCGGCCTGGTTTCCCAGTGGGACAGCACTATAAAGTCACCATGAGTGCGCACTGTCACAAGTCGGTACCCGTCCTGATATGACCTTAGATGTTGTTCGGACGTAAAACAACAACAAACAAACACCGTTGTCACGACAGATGCGTCATTAGAGGGATGGGATGCTCATAGAGACCACCAAGCAACTGGGGGACGTTGGTTGGAGGATGAAATCTCTGATGACATTAACGTTTTAGAACTTAGGTTTATGCAGCTTAGTGCGCATTCCTAAATTTCATGTTAGGGTGTTAACAGATAACACGACAACGATGGCTTACATTCGTAATATGGGGGGGACTCGATCCAAACCTTGTAACCAGGTAGCCAAACTAATTTGGAACTGGGCCCAACAACATGAGATATGGCTCACAGTGGCACATATTCCAGGTAGTCAGAATACCTTAGCAGATAGGAAAAGCCGCCATTTTCATGATCATTTGGAATGGGCATTGAGTGACAGTATTTTTGAACAAATTTGTCTTAAATTGGGGGAAACCACAAGTGGACTTGGTTTGCATCATGAAACAACAAGAAAATATTAAAATATGTTTCTTGGCATCCAGAAACGCAAGCTTGGCGAGTGGATGCTTTTTCTTTGGTTTAGAATAATGAATTCTATTATATATTTCCACCATTCAGCATTATCAGCAGAGTGGCCAGAAAGATCAAAATGGATCGCTCACCCGCAGTTCTGGTGGTACTGGAAGGGTCACATAGCCATATCTGGCGGCAGTCCCATTGGGAGCGAGGGACATGCTCAGGTTTCCACGGGCAAAGACAAATTTGCAACATCAAGGTCCGCTCACCACATACGGAGACGTGTCAACAACACCCATGTTGGCATTCCTTTTCTGAACAAACATTTAGAGCAATTTGGGCCCGACAAAATTACACAACAAAGGCTTGGTTCACACGCCTGGAAGAAAGGCACAGTTAAGCTATATTCAAGTTATTTGAAGAAATGGGGCCTTCATTGTTTAATTAAGAAAGTTAAGACATTAAGGCCTACAATAGCTCAGGCTGTCCGTTTTCTAAGAATGTTAGAAGATGAAGGATTAGGATATGGTGCACTTAATGCAGCAAGATGTGCACTGTTCATAATTCTACCAAGAATAGATGGACAAACAGTTGGCAAACATCAGGTGGTACACTGGTTTTTAACATCGGTTTATGAGAGAAATCCACCAAAACCAAAATATAATAGATTTTGGGATGTAACAGTAGTATTTAAGTTGTTTAAGTCATTGCCTAGTAATAAACATTTATCTATTAAACAATTAGGATTTAAGTTAGCAGTTCTCTTACTGCTAGTGACAGGCCACAGAGGGCAAACGATAGTAGCTTTGTCTCTAAATGGACTAGAGATAGATAGCACAGAGGCAACATATTTAGTAACTTAATAGTGATAATGATGAAGTCAAGGGTCTGGTTCTCTCGTCGGTATCAATTCGTACACGGCGATCCAAGGTTTATCGTTCTGGCGCATAAGAATCTTCAGCAAGTCAGTATCCAGGCACCAACTACAGCCTCTGCCAGTGTTCTCCGTGAACTACTGCATACTCTGTGTTATTGTGGAAGTCCAGTTTCAATGGCGAATAACAGGCAACCAATGACTTATTCATATATATATAGAAAATACCAATCTATAGTTTCATTTCGCATGAAGCTTGATAACTTTGCGTATTTCTCTGTTTTTTTATTCAATAATCATTTTTGAATAATAAAATTCTCCACATTTTAAATCTATAATCTATAACCTATAGATTATATAACCAAATGCTTTTGTAATCCAATGATCATTACTATGTTCCTATAACATAACTAATGTCAATGATATACATCTCAGTACAATGATCATTACTTTGTCCCTATAACATAAATAATGTCAATGATAGCATTAGCTAATACTATGTTGGATAATACATGCAATGTTCAAATCATATGTCTATGTTAATTGAAACAAATCAATCATGAAATAAATGATAATATTCATCAATTTATGCAATTCATGACAACCTTTGTCTATGACATTTGATGACAACCAAATGAATCAATATTCAAGCTAACCTTATGTCCAGTATATTGTCAATATGAAAGACATCTCATGACAATAATGTTAATAATGTACCTCATGAATTTTCAATGAATATAGTTCATGACAACCTTATGTCCATGATATTTCATGACATTGATGATAATATTCACATGTTATGTTCATAAATTCTCGACAAATCCGAAATTATCAGATTATCAGATTCTACCATCGAAATTATACTATATGTTTAGATCTTCCTGAGGCAAAACAACTTAGGTTTATTCCATCCCTATGGAACAAGAATTGGCTAGTGTCGTGTCTCATGACAACAGGAGAACATGGAGCAGATAGGGCGTCATTATTACAACCCCTACCAGAAAACGACATTTCATAATGTCTTGCTGAAATGCAGTAGACGGGGCGTCACTACTATAACCACACAAAAGTGCTATCTCACATCAGATGATGTGGAATGCCACTATATCATAGGAAGAAAAAGTGAAGATGACACCCCTGGTATCATGTTACCCTACAGGTAAGTTTAGAAAAACCCTTTTCTTCCCATGCATCCATAGTATTCTGCAGAGTTTAACAGTCAACGTGACTGTGCGATCCAACACAAGTTTTATGTGGCCTATCCACCAGGTAAGTTTCAATTCATTTAAATGAATTTAATGTTTAAGGAATTCTAGTCAAACCTCAAAGAATTTTGTGTTTAGTCATCTCTTGTATCATTTTATATCATCAATAGCAAAACATTATGCAATGTACTATAGTCTAATGTCTATACAGCTTTAGCAATATTAGTTAATTAATAATAATAGTATGATATATTACAAAAAGTGGTTTATGATCTCAAAAAAAATATATATGTTAATTTACTCTTCAGCCCTGCTGAGTTACAGTCTCACTTCCTCAAGTTAAAGAAACATAAAAAATATATATTTAACTCTTCAGCCCTGCTGATTTCAAAATAACAAACAAACGTAACTGCATCTATCTGTCCTGTAATGGAGTTACAGAGTAATTAGTTTGTGCCATTTTTTGTGATCAGAAAGTCATTCCCCAATAGTTCAGAGTTGTTGTCTTACTGCCATCAGTTACTTCCCTTCACTGTGCAGCCTGCTGAAACTCAGTCTCACTTCCTGAAGTTAGTTACGTGAATCATCATACATAATGATCATCATAGGTTTATCTTGGCCCAGTATACCTCTAGATAACTCAATAAGTATATGATCAAAAAATAATAATCATATTTTCACGACCAACTGTGCCCAGTTCACCTAAAAAATACTGATCATTTGACAAAAACAAATGTCATAGATGATATAAAAAAATATATATATATTAGTTCAACTCATAGCTTTAGATCTGATCATCTTGCTCTTGTAAAGTTAACATAGCATATTTATATTTTTTTTAAATTGTGAAATCCCTATAATTATTTTAGCTGACCTCCCAACGAACAGTCGCCCTTGTGAAAATAATTTAGTTCATTCAATACCCTAGGCATTACTGTTACCTCCCCAGGTATCTTCTCCATTTGATAAGTAGTAGAAAACAAATCATGTCTCGTTCAGCAAACAATAGGAAAAAAAGGAAGAATCTTGCAGATCACTCGATCAGAATGAAAAAGATCTTCACGTCAGACATTACTTAAAATCTCCCGACGTTCAACTAATGGTTTTGCTTAGCGGAATATTTTTGAAGAGTTGGTCGTAATGCGAAGCATTTCGTTTGATGCGAGGGGAGGGAGAGCGACTCACCCGGCCCTGAGCGACTCACCCCCCCCTCCTGCCACTGCTCACCTCCCCCCGCCCCTGAGCGACTCACCCCCGCCACTGCTCACCTCCCCCCGGCCCTGAGCGACTCACCCCCTCCTGCCTCTGCTCACTTCCCCCCTTATAAGGCCGCCCGCCGGCCTCCCTCAGGCACTCAGCCTCCAGCCGCCTTCCAGCTCTCTGCCTTTTTTCTGCCTCTCTCCAGTTTTCCTGCTTTGGCTCTACACCTCGGATCGCTGACTCACCCCAGCTCCAGCTTCAGCTATGCCTAAAGGAAATGGACGTGGACGGAAGGGCTCCCGGGCCGCCCCCCGCACCCCGGGGCCCTCTCCGTCCCCCGGGAGGGACGAGTCACCGGCCTCCGTCTCGGTCTCCCCCCAGCTCTCCTCTTTTTCCACCTCGGATCGCTGCTACGCCTCAGCTTCAACATGCCTCAAGGGAAAGGACGTGGACGGAAGGGTGGGGGGGGGGGTCGTAATGCAAGCATTTCGTTTGATGCGAGGGGAGGGAGAGCGACTCACCCGGCCCTGAGCGACTCACCCCCCCCTCCTGCCACTGCTCACCTCCCCCCGCCCCTGAGCGACTCACCCCCGCTGCTCACCTCCCCCCGGCCCTGAGCGACTCCCCCTCCTGCCTCTGTCACTCCCCCTTATAGGCGCCGCCGGCCTCCCCCATCCCCCGCTCTCTCCTTTCTCCTCTCTTTTCTGCTTTGGTCTACATCGGTGTGACCCCCCAGCTCCAGCTCAGCTATCTAAAGGATGGACGTGGACGGAAGGGCTCCGGGCCGCCCCCCGCACCCCGGGGCCCTCTCCGTCCCCCGGGAGGGACGAGTCACCGGCCTCCGTCTCGGTCTCCCCCCCAGCTCTCCTCTTTTTCCACCTCGGATCGCTGCTACGCCTCAGCTTCAACATGCCTCAAGGGAAAGGACGTGGACGGAAGGGCTCCCGGGCCGCCCAGGCACCGCCCCGGGGAGCACAGACCCCGGCCGCCTCGGCGGATTTTTGATCCGCCGGCCTCCCCCCGGCCGGCCCGGGGGGGCCCTTCCCGGCGCCTCACCTTCACCACTGCCGACAGCCCCGCGACCTCCACCGACAACCTCCCAGAGACCACCGATCGCAGCGCCGCCCAGTCACAGCCGGGGTCATCACCTCGGACCTCACACCTCAGACCACAGCTCAGCCCAGCCTCGCCTCACGAGGAACCCTCTGCCAGACAACACCGCCGCCGACCATGACGTCCACCGACAACCTCCCAGCGACCACCATCGCAGCGCCGCCCAGTCACAGCCGGGGACCACCACCTCGGACCTCACACCTCAGACCACAGCCCAGCCCAGCCTCGCCTCACGAGGAACCCTCTGCCAGACAACACCGCCGCCGACCATGCCGTCCACCGACAACCTCCAGCGAACACCATCGCAGCGCCGCCCAGTCACAGCCGGGGACCACCACCTCGGACCTCACACCTCAGACCACAGCCCAGCCCAGCCTCGCCTCACGAGGAACCCTCTGCCAGACAACACCGCCGCCGACCTTGCCGTCCACCGACAACCTCCCAGCGAACACCGATCGCAGCGCCGCCCAGTCACAGCCTCGCCGGACCTCCTCACCGGATCCCCCCAAGGAGCGGGCCTCCTCTATTTTTGGCCGCCCGCCCCTTGTCGACGTAGGCCCCGGACACTCCCGCCCACACAGGGAACCCGCACCTCACACCTCTCCGGGCCCCGCCTCGGGCGCCCCACGCCCCCGCCTCGGGCGTGCCTCGAGCCCTCTCCTTACTCTTTGGCGGAGGGCTCCTCGGCCCCCCCTCTACCAACTCTGACACTGCTCCTTATGAGCCCCTCACTATTTATCCTCTGCTCCTCATGAGCCCCTGACTCTTTGCTCCTCGCGAGCCCCCTGCTCCTCATGAGCCCCCTGTATTGCTCTGTGCCTCCTCAGCCTGTTTACCTCCTCAGTTACCCTGTTTGTACCTTACTTTGTCATTTATTGTTATTCTCACTGTTTCTCTGTATGTTGCCCGAGGCGTCACAATAAACGCCTCAGTTTTCCCACCTCCGCCTCTGTTCTTCCTTCTCGCGCATCGGTCGTAATGCGAAGCATTTCGTTTGATGCGAGGGGAGGGAGAGCGACTCACCCGGCCCTGAGCGACTCACCCCCCCCTCCTGCCACTGCTCACCTCCCCCCACCCCTGAGCGACTCACCCCTGCCACTGCTCACCTCCCCCCTGAGCGACTCACCCCCCTCCTGCCTCTGCTCACTTCCCCCCTTATAAGGCCGCCCGCCGGCCTCCCTCAGGCACTCAGCCTCCAGCCGCCTTCCAGCTCTCTGCCCTTTTTCTTCTCCACCCACCCACCCAACTCTCCCTCCTCTACCCTCCCCCCTCTGCGGCGGAGGGCTCCTCGGCCCCCCCTCTACCAACTCTGACACTGCTCCTTATGAGCCCCTCACTATTTATCCTCTGCTCCTCATGAGCCCCTGACTCTTTGCTCCTCGCGAGCCCCCTGCTCCTCATGAGCCCCTGTATTGCTATGTGCCTCCTCAGCCTGTTTACCTCCTCAGTTACCCTGTTTGTACCTTACTTTGTCATTTATTGTTGTTCACTGTTTCTCTGTATGTTGCCCGAGGCGTCACAATAAACGCCTCAGTTTTCCCACCTCCGCCTCTGTTCTTCCTTCTCGCGCATCTAATATAGAATTGAACTTCCACAAGAGTACCTATACATTCGATCTCACAATTGAAATTAAATGCAGCTATCTGTCCTGAACATGGGGTCAGCAAACCGTCATCACTACCAGTTACTTCACTTCGCTGTGTAGTTGTTGAGATTTCTGCCTGGAACATATGGATCAGAAAGTCATTCATATTCACATTGTAGTCTACAAGTATCAACTCCCTGCTTAGGTTTTTCATTTATAAGAATCAAAATCAAGAACATTATTTATTTTCATTTTTAAATAAATAAAAAAATGTATAAAATATATCACATTATTAAGTAAGTAATATGAACATATAGAATAAATTTCTTACTAGAAATTAAAAAATGTTTTATAAAAAGTTTATTTAACTATAACTATAACTATTACGGTAATGCAAAATCAATGTGCTATTTTAAGCGTTTTTAGGTTTTTCACGCCCAAAGAAAACTGATTTTTGTACTAAGAATAGATAATGCAATTCCAATGGTGTGACCAGACGGGATGGCCGAATGAGTTAGAGCGTCCGTCTCCCGTGCTGGTAGATCATGGGGTCGTGGGTTCGTGTCCCGGTCGAGTCAAACCAATGACTTTAAAATTGATACTTGTCGCTTCCTAGCCAGGCTCTCGGCATTATTAGGATAGGGCAAGGACTGGTGTGCTCAGTGTCAGGATAATGTGACTGAGTGGGATACCAGGTCATGGTGCCGGTGGCCTGGTTTCCCAGTGCCATGAGTGCGCACTGTCACAAGTGCGCACTGTACCCGTCCTGATATGACCTTAGACAAACAAACAAACAAACATCCAATGGTGTGTCTGAAAACAAAGTATATAACATCTTTGGTTATTTGCAATTAATCCACTTTAATAATGTCAATTCTTACACCTGCATGATCTACCTCTTACAAAAATATAACATCTTTAAAGTCTTAGCGAAAGTGTTATGGTATTACTTCATGCGAATGTAACATTTGAGTCATTAGTGTGACGAAATTTAGCATATTCCAGTAGCTAAACAGTTTAAACTCAAACCATTGAGTAACACCGTTTTACGTCTCACCACGTAATACGAAGGCGTACTAAAAATTAACTTAGATAAGTAGAAAAGTCAATGGAAAATAAATGGAATTGTTATTTGTTAGTATGACATCCAGTCACCACAGGTGAACTTCTTTTGCTCTATGTCACCGTAGAATAACAATTTACATTAGTACATGTCACCATGTTACACTAAAGTGTCCACTTTATTTAATCAATCCACCTGAACTGCCCAGTAGCATTCGGTAAGCAAAAGTGTCTATTTACTTTACTATAGCAATACTACTGCGGTGTCAATTCCATCAACGACATGCCTGTAATTAAACAGATTTAGTAACTTAATTACTGACGCAACTTACGTTACAACGTGTCCATGTTGGCACTAGTTTAGTAAGGAACATAAACATTGCTTATGACTAAACCTCGTAAACCCTGTCGAGCCGATCTAGACCTGTCGACTTGCGCTATTATAGTTCATGCTTCGTAATAACGCAATGGTTAGGTATGGCGCAATCGTTATTTATTAGTGGCGCAGAAACAAAGAAATGTCTTGTCAGAAGAAGCACTCAGACATCCACGGATTCGTCGATCCTTCCGCGGTGTTCTTTGCTGTGATTGGTCAATTCTTTTGCCTAAATTAGGACTACCAATTATTGAATCCACCCTCCGCACTTGCTGGCGCGTGAATGGCCCAGTACGAATTTCTCTCGAATGTATTACTTTAGGTTTTACTTTTGTTTTATTCACTAATAATTCATTAGTGTGTCGATTTTGATCAGAAATAACCGGATCGAAAGGCAAAGGTTGCTAAATACCTTTCCTTCTCTCAGTTCTGGTTAATCTTGGTGCAATATCATCCCAAATGATGTTAGAATCCACCAATCTAACTTGATCATGATTAACAACTTTACGATTGTTATTAGGGCCAACTACAGTTACTACTGAACTAATGACTATGTATCCTGGATCGTATTTTCTCTCTAAGGGTCCGGATTCATTTACAAACAAAAGAACTTTTTCACCAGGAGTTAATTTAATTGCATTTGCCTTGTCCCTAAGACGAGCAACATTATATTGACTTTCTTTACGATTTTGAACAGCTTTACTTAAAGCTAAAGACAGATCATCTACACGATAAGCTAAATTTGAATCAATCGTCCCCTTCGAACGATACAGTAAAGAACTATGTTTCGTACCTGGATGTCTACCATAGGTTAGAAAGAAAGGTGAATAGCTAGTGCTATCAGAAGGTACAGTACGATACGCATATATCACATCAGGCAAATATGTTTCCCATAGACTAGCACGAGAATTAATTAATTTCCTCAAAATGCTTTGTATAGTTCTATGGTATCGTTCTACCATTCCATTTGATTGTGGATGATATGGTGTTGTATGCCTTACCTCTACACCTAGTGCTTTGAGATGATCCATAATCAATCTGTTTTTAAACTCTAACCCATTGTCTGAAATAAACATACAAGGAATTGAATGGTGAGGAATATAATCATTAAATATATAATCATGAATTCCCTTCGATGATTTATCTGGCAATGTTGTATATTCAACCCAACCACCACAATGATCTATAATAGACAATAAATATCTATTACCACTAGTACTAACTGGATATGGACCAGAAAGATCTGCAGCAATCACAATACCAGGTGCCTTGGCAGTCGCATCGATTGTGGATACGCACGTGTGCGTTTACTACAATTAACTACACAATTTGGACCATTGGTAATTACTCTATGGACATCCCCAGCTATACCAGGCCAACGAAAATTTTCCAGTAATCATTTTAATGTCTTGGACATAGCCATATGACCTACCTCAGTATGAGCTATTTTTATCACAGAATTCCTGTATTTATTTGGTAACACTAATCTAGGATACGTATCTTTCTTAGCAGGAGCTATCATAGAATAAAGAAGCTTATCCATTAATAAATAATCCTTCTCTTCATGCTCACCTAACGTATACTCTTTCATCTTTTTCTGTTCATTAATTACCTCATTATATGAGAGTTCATAGTGTTCAAAAGGAATTGCCTGTTCTGCTAACAGTGAATCAAAAGCAAACATTTCTACTGGTTCTTTTGCTTCTGTATTAGGTCTTAATCTAGACAACATATCAGCCCAGACATTATCTACACCGTTCATATATACAATTGGTGCTGAAAATTCTGCTAATAATACTGCCCAACGTTGTATACATGTATTACGGATTTCTTTCGTGAAAAAACATTTCAATGGAGCATGATCTGTATAGATAGTAAATTCTGCACCATATAAGTATGGTCTTAATTTTACTAGAGCATAAATAATAGCAAATCCTTCTTTTTCTATAGTAGGATAATTACATTGAGCAGAAGAAAATCTAGTACTGATTAAATGTACTGGCCTGTCTATCCCATTCTCATCCTCCTGTACCAGCACAGCACCTAAACTGTACTCAGAAGCATCTGTATACAGTTTAAATGGATCAGGAAATTTTAAAAGTACACAACCTAATAACAGTTTCTTCAACTTATTCCATGCAATCTCACATTCCATAGTCCATTCAAAACTACATTTATTACTAGTTAAATAAGTTATAGGAGCGACATCAGCATAATTTGGAATTAATTGTCTATAGTATCCTGCCGATCCTAACAAACATCTTACTTCTTTTTTACTTTTTGGTGAAGCCATATCTCTTATTGCAGTAATTTTTTCAGGATCTGGTTTCAGTCCTGCTAAACATACAACGTAACCTAAGAGTTTTACTTCAGTAACTCCAAACTCACATTTAGATTCTTTAATAGTCATATTGTTATTTTCCAAGATAGTCAATATACTAGTCACATCTTTCTCATGACTCTCTTCATCTGGTGAATAAATAATAATATCATCTAAATAAATTAGACAACATTTACCTAAATGTTCCGCAAAAATGACATCCATCATTCTTTGGAATACTGCAGGTGCATTCGTTAATCCAAATTGCATACGATTAAATTGAAATAATCCCATGTGAGTGTTTATAGCTGTTTTAGGTCTGCTATCTTCATCTACCTGCCAATACCCTGATTTAAGGTCAATGGTAAAAAATTTAGCACCATGCAATTGATCAAAAATGTCCTGTATCCTAGGCAAAGGATAAGCATCTTTAATTGTAACTGCATTTAATTTACGTTAGTCACCACAAAGACATATAGTACCATCTTTCTTAGGCACTAAAGTAACTGGTGAAGCCCAAGGACTACAACTAGTTTCAATTATATCATCATCTAACATTTTATTTAATTCTTTCTCTACCACATGCCTCTTACTTAAAGGTATTCTATAAGGTCTTTGATTTAGTGGATATGCATTACCTGTGTCTATATGCATCTCAACTACCTTAATAACTTTAATAGCTTCAAGTTTTTCATTAGAATCAGGAAATAACAAGGGAAAATGCTTTTTCCAATAGTCTACTTCTAGAACTATTCCTGCTATTCTACTGTTAAGTACTTCTAAATGATTCCAAGGATGTACAATATCACATACGGAAACAAATTTATTCCTGTAACAAATCTCAGCATTACATATGTCCATTACATCTGTGCCTAATAATGAATCAAAAGCTAATGATTCAACTACAAAGAAAGGACATAACCTATCATAAACATTAATGAAAGCTATACCTATAGTAGGAATTAAGTGTCCTGTGAGTGACCTTAATCTACTACCCGGATACAATTGCCTATGTGCTATTCCAATATCTACTAAATTTTTAAATGCATCTATATGTATTGAACTTTTAGTCGCACCTGAGTCTACAAGACCAGTTAATTTAATTTGATATAAGTCAATATTAATACTCGGACGAGTATCAAGTGCGCATTCTAGTTTCCCGAAGCAGTAGCATTCACATTACTACGCAGTAATTTCAGATGTGGAGAATCTTTCATTGCATGCAATTCATTACATAAGTAGCAATTGATTACCCGCTGACCAGCACTAGCCGAAGGCTGTCGTTGGCGATACATTTGTCCCTTTTTAGACGTCGGCGACTGCGCCTGCGCAGCCGGCATCGCTTTCTCATTGTCTCCGCGCTGTTGCGTTGACAGCGCATGCTTCCCCATGTGCTATGGGACTAAACCCGATCTAAATTTAGATGCAGTAGCTACCCCATCCTTCGGCCATTAAGCGTTCTACACACTTTCTTAGTGATTTTACTTCGTTTTGGAGCGATTTTAGAGCCTGACTCTCTACTGCTGCCACTGAACTAGTGTAAACTCCTCCAGAAGCAGTCGTTTTTGACAATTTAGAAGAATTAAAGTTCAGACTATCTACCTGACTAGTCATATTTAAATCTGTCAGTCGTGATTGTGCACGTCGTTGCTGTCTCAATACAAACCTATCACTCAATATAGCTAGAGTAAATGCTTCCTCCAATGATTTTGGTCTATTGGTTTCTATGTACCACATAGTGTTGTCATCCAACAATGAATCAAGAAATCGTGATAACAAAATTTCAAAGGTGTCAGTCCCCAAGGTAGCAGATAGCAGTTTCCACCCCTTACTAGCAGCTGTTTTAAACCATTGGCAATACACCGCTACTGTCTCACCCTCATTCTGTACCATTGTCATTACCACACTTTTTACATGCGTTTTCTCATCTGCTGTTAATAATGTCTTAGCAATTTCTTCTTTGATATCATCCCATGACTTAGCACCCTTAGTTGTGAAGGCAGTGAATAACACTTCATGCAGTGTACACTTCATGCAGTGTACCTGTTGCATTAGAAAGTGCGAAGCGAATTATATCTAAATCTGACACATCTGCAAGCATTCCTATCCTCTCAATAAGATCTACCCCCTCTCTCAGCGCACCTCTGTCAGTCCCCTCCAGCATAGGTACAGACTTCCCATATGCTTTAAGAGCTCTTATTTCAGTCTCATTACTTTTATGTTCTAGACTAGCTAATTCACGCCTTTCTCTATGCTCTTCCTTGTCATTATCAGCCTCTGTACGTTCAGTAATTTGCAATATCTTTTCTTCATTTTTGTCAGTAATATTTTCTAAGCTATCAGCAATAAACTTAGTCCATGCTTCCAATTTATCACAATCAGCGCTAAGAATACCTATATCAACCTGACTTTCAAACCACAAGCCACATTGCTCACGCAATGCATCCTCCTTTAGGCGTGTTATAGGCATTGTTAGTGTGTTGTGTAAGGCATGGTAGAAATAAATCTAAAGAATTGTATTCAACCGAGAAATATGCCTGTAATGCAGGAAGAAAGTGAAAAGTCTCTCCCATATATATTAATACGCTTTTATTTACTTCAAGGTTAAAGAAAATTACCGAAAGTAGTCCGAAATGAACAAAAATTCTAGCGGCGACACGAGGCTTCAAACATGCGACATTACAGTAATATCGATGTCAAAGACTAATGTCTCCCTCAAGAATTGTCACTTTTGTCGGAAACTCGTCGACAAAGCAATTTACTTTAATTTAACCCCTGAATAAAGTAAAAAGAATGGAGAATCAAAAGAAGAAAAACTAACCTATCCACTCCATCAACCACCAGTCGAAGTCAATAAAAAGTTCATTGTTTTTAGAATTTAGAATAGCATCAATATAAATGAAATTAAAATAATACCAGTAATATCATCTATAAAAGATTTTAGTCCCAGTCCCTAATGCCAAAATTAAAACACCCCCGTGAGTTAATTTAACTACTAGCTAACCAATATCTTTAATATAGTAATATGCACTCGCTATAGTATTAAATAACAAATAAAGTAAAATGCTACAGAAACACAGCAAAATTTTCACACAGTCAAATAATCAGTACTTATCCCGTGAAGATTCAAAACCCCCGGTGGTTTCAACACTTCGTGGTCGAATTTGTAAGTGTTGAACACTACCCGATGACACAAAGTGCACTTGTCGTGGTCGCCATTTTGTAAAGTCGACGGCTGATGTGTATGGAAATAAGAATGATTAAGGATAAAAAAAAGAGGTTACGTAAAAGTCTCCCTCGGCTACGAGTCGCCTGAGGATTAGTACTGAGGTAAAATAGTATAGTTATACGAATATTACCTGGGTATAGATGATGGATAACTGTTGTTTTCCCGAGGTACAAGCCTCGGATAGTCATGGGCTCGGGCCCGCCCACCCAACCCTACCATGACTATTACGTTTACTTGTGCCAAGATAAAAACATTGAAGTATCCATATAAGTTTAAGATCATTTTTGTCCTGAATAAGTAGGTAAAGATTGCTGGAGCCGGATCTGCTTTTTTCTCCCTAGCCCACGACTATCCGAGGCTTGTACCTCGAGAAAACAACAGTTATCCATCATCTATACCCAGGTCAGATTCGTATAACTATACTATATATATTTATATATGTTTATATATATTTTTATATATTTATTGCCGAACGATATTAAACACGTATAGAAATCATTGAAATCAAGCATTAACGTATTGTAAACTGTGAATATGTATAATGACTAAATAGTTACATATTCTAAGCACATCATTAAAAATGTGCCGAAATATGTCACACCATGACATGTTCAGTAGGCTGGGAATTAGTGAGTAGGTTAGTGATCAAAATAATAATGCCATTTCATCGTGCTTTTTCTGTAGATTATTGCTTCTAAAATAAAGAATTAATCAGAACTTAATTATGAGATTTTTAGATTTGGAATATGCAGGTCATTCTACATTAGATAGATGTGTATTCAATTTTTTAGAATGATCTTTAACCAGCACACGGTTCATGGAATACTGCACCATTTTGAGACTTCACTATTGCCCGGTCTGATTTGATAAATGTGATTTGATATTCATATGAGCAGGTTTGAAATCCAAAGATCTAAATAAATCCCATTCCTATTTCAGTGTAAAGTGCGCCACATACTGCGCTGCGAGTTATGTGGAAACATGAAAAGTGAGGTAAAACCCAGAATCGCTCACGATGTCCAGATTCCTAGTTTGTATTTAGTTGTAAGAACCTGTTCCAAGTCCATCAAAGAGAAACAGTATTGTGTATCTTATGATAACTGGCCAAGTAGATCATGAAACTAATGGTAAAGACCCCACCCCTACCTACACCCGTTTTGTCTTGTCACTAATGTTGCCTAGTCAGATCAAAAGATTATATTTTCAAAACCAAAACACTTACCTGCATTTTATATGTTGCTGACTTACTACTTAGATACTGGTGCACTTGGTATGCAGGTATTTCAGGTATAGCAAGCAATACCTCAGGGAGTTTGACGCCCCTGCCTTGCAGAGTTGTAAGCCACTGTCTTGTGGTACAGGTTCTTGACAGAATCAAAGGCTAAGGGAGCAAACCCTAAGCAGAAAACCCTGTCACTGTGGCAGCATTAAGGGCGGTTGACATATGGAACTCCCAACATCTCCCGACCAGCCACTGCAGGGACAAATAGTTTTGCACCTGTCTTGACATGTTCTTGCCAGTGTGAAACCTCTATTTGCTCCCCGAGAGAGTGCTGCTGGTAACTTGCAAAAGCCAGCAGCAATTCAACACTTTTGCAGGCAGTTTTCATGAAATGTATTCACATAACACCTGATGTAGTTCCGGAGTCACAGTGTGGCTCCGGAGCACCGTGGATATATATTTTCTCCGACAGCTACAAGAAAAGTGCATTGAGCAGGACCGACCACTGTACATGGTATTTGTCGATTTCACTAAGGCATTTGATACAGTTAGGAGGACCGGGCTATGGCAGCTACTGAGGAAGTATGGATGCCCAGAGAAGTTCACAACTATGATCGAGGCTCTACATACAGGGATGATGGCAAACGTTAGTGTTGGAGGGGAAGTCTCGGAATCGTTCAGGGTTACCAATTGGGTCAAGCAAGGTTGTGTACTGGCCCCACGCTCTTCTCCATCTTCCTATCAGCAATGCTCGACGAGGCTTTCCGTGACATGGGGGATGGCATTTATATATAGTCCAGACAGAGCGCTGACCTATTCAATGTCGCACATTTCAGAGCGAAGACCAAGACTACTCAGATACTGGTGAGAGAGCTACTATTCGCAGATGACAGTGCACTGGTTGCCCACTCTGCTGAAGAGATCCAGAAAATAGTGGACGCTTTCTCTGATGCATCAAAGAAGTTTGGCCTGAAGATTAACATCAAGAAGACGGAGGTGCTGTACCAACCCAACTCTACAAGAACCCGAGAGGAGGAGATCATGGTTGACGGAAAAAAGCTGAACTCTGTTCCGGAATTCACCTACCTCGGAAGCACTATATCAAGTGATGGTCGCATTGATGCTGAAATACAGAGGAGGATGACCAAGGATAGCACATCTTTCGGCCGACTACGCCAGAGACTCAAGAACAACCACCATGTGTCCATTCGGGTCAAAGGCAAGATCTACCATGCAATCGTGCTATCCACCCTACTATACGGAGCCGAGGCCTGGACAGTGTACAGACAACAGGTGAAAAAGCTGCATGCCTTCATGATCCGACATCTGCGTTCAATCATGAGGCTAACCTGGAAGGACAAAGTGACAAATAAGGAAATACTCGAACGGACGGGGCTGCCCTCTATGGAAGATCTTCTGATCAAAAAGAATCTCCGGTGGACTGGACACCTCATGAGGATGTCATCAGACAGGCTACCAAAGCAGATCCTCTATTCTCAACTGTCTTCTGGTTACAGAAAGAGAGGGCGCCCTCGTCTCCGGTTCAAGGATACCATCAAGAGAAACCTGAAGCTGAGAGACATTAAGACCGACTCATGGCTCAACTCTCACAGCAGAGAGCTAAATGGAGAGCAGCAGTCAAGTAATGAAAGCAGTCTTTGTCGCATCGCGACTGACAGCATGATGATGATGACTGGTGCACTTACTACTGATGTGGAGCTTCATGGCAGGAACGATAAATGAATTTATAACACATTGCCTTTGCTCAACTACCCACAGCATACACCATGAAGCATGGAAGCTGATATTTAGTGATAAAAAATAGGCTGCTCTCAAATTTATATATCTTACATCTTTTGTCGCAGATAGTACGACACACACTTATTTTGAAAAGTCTCTTTTACGTGCCTGAGATATCCATCTCTGAGAAGAAAGTACTTCAACAAAGTCGTCGTTTTTGTTGTGAAATTGTCAGTTTGTCTGCATAAATGCAGACATATTTCGTGTGATGGCATTTTCGGTTGGCATGGTGGTTGGTGGAGGGCTGAGCCTTTGAGAGTCAGACAGGTTTAATTATCATGAATGGTTGTAATTGGGTATAGACAGACAGCTTGACCGATTGGCCGTTGGTAAAATGGGATGGGGACGTATTATGGCCTTTGTGTGGGTATTTATTGAAAAGTCAGAAGGGGCCAAGGAGGTTGAACTTGGGGGTTAAGCTGATTCAAATGCTGGAGAAGAAAACTGACGGGTGAGGGTTGGAAGCTGAGCTGGAGGTGGGTTTGGAGACGGCCAAGATCATGTTGCAGAAAACCTACAAGCTATGAGTTTTTGAGACCCTCAGTATGTTCCGGATCCAACAGCTGGTTATGGTTTGGTGTCGAAAACCATTTTATTAGATTTTTAATTTCGAAAATTGTCCGTCCTCTTGAAAATAATGGCTTTGCATGTGCAATCCTGTTTAAAAAAAACATTGCTCATTTGTTTTTATTATATTACAGCACAGAGTAGTGTGATGCTGATTATGGTGGTGGACTGGCCATGGACAATAAGATGAAAAAGAAATCAATCCGAACCAAGATTATCAGCATGGGTAGTGCTGAGTCAGGCAAGGTGAGTGAAGATCTGCCATGGTTGATGGTTTCAGACAAGAACAGTAGAAATCTGCAACGGTTGACTTTCAGAGAAAGCGAAGTAGTGATCTGTAATGTTAGACCGCTTCAGAGAAGGTGTGTACATTTCTGTAATGCAAGGCATGGAGAGATCTGTAACGGTAGAACATTTCAGACAGGACATGTAGAAATTTGTAATAGGAGACTGTGTCAGGCATGGTATGTAGAGATCTGTAAAGGTTGGCTGTTTCAAGCAGAACATGTAAAGATCTGTTTGCCTATCAGAGACCATCCATGGATCTTCATAACCCGTATACAGATGACTTCTCCATTTTCACTGATGGTTCTAAAGACCAAGGGTAAGTAGCTGATGCAGCAGTCTCTCCTGGTTATAAACAAGGCACTTGTATTCCCAATCAAAGCTCAGTTTTGCCACAGAGGTCCATGAACTCTTTCTCATGTTGGAGTGCAGAGTGCATCAAGAACTCTGACCAAATGAATTTCATTGTCTCCAGCAACTCTTTTTCATGTCTCATATTGTTCGAAAATCTTAATGTAGACCGCCCAGTCATAAGGTGATTCTGAAAATGAATTCCTTGCCAATAGTAGGGTTAAACATCCACTTTGTGCTGGGTGCCTGGCCATGCCGGGATCCAGGGAAACGAACAAGCTGATCTAGACACGAAAATGGCTGTGAGGAGTGTTGTTGAACCATGTCAGATCCCTCAAGCCACATATTCTTAAGTATGTGCAATCAAAATGGCAATACAAATGTTACAGATGTTGGTGCGTCTGAACAACAAGTTGCATAACATCACCCCGTTCATTGAACCGTGCCAGGTGTTGGTGGGACTAACTGGTCCTCACGTGCTGCTGAATTAGCCACTCTTGGCTGACTCATGTAATTCTACTCAAGGGAGAGCCCCCCCCCCCCCGCCCTCCATCCTCCCAAGGATGCAGTGGGTGTCAAGTGCCCACTGACACTCGGATACATTTCACTTGAATGTGTAGATTTCTTGGCTATGTGCCAACAATGTTTTAATGTGAAAAATGTGTAAGACCGCTTTACCAATTTTACAAACAAATTTTAGAGTTCCTGTATTGTCTCCTGAAACTTTACTTATGTTTTGTTTGTTGAATTTTGCTGCCATTTGATGCAATTTTAGCCTGTTCAAAACCTTCATTTTTGCTATCATTTGACACAAAACTGACCATTTCAGATTTCCATCTCAAATTTCAATGTAGACAAATATGACACATTTTTTGATAATACAAAAGTAACCAAATAAATACAGGTCCACGATCCCTTATCTGAAATCCTGAAATATGAAACGCTTAAAAAAATCTTTGTTTATCCCACTTTTTTTTAAGTGTGAATATTTATGTTTCTCTCGAGAAACATTAATGTGTAAATAAAATGCACTATGGTCTATAATTATCCCATTATTTCATTTATCAGCATATTACTCTATTTATAAGTAAACTGTAATAGTATTTGTAGTCTTTATGTATCCCACTTAATGTGAGTATTCATACGTTTCTTAATGCAGTATTAATGTTTGATTACTACCTTTATTCTGAAATCCACAAAATTCTGAATTTCAAAACCCAACTAGCCCCAAGGGTTTCGGATATATATGGGATTGTGGACCTTTACCACTAACTTTACCCATGAATATGGCTCTTGTTGCTAAGACAGCATTAAGCCATCACTAAGTAATAAATCAGTCGATCAAAAAAAGGTCGGCTTTCAAGTACGACTAGTACATATTGGAAAAGTTGATTAATTCAGACAGGACATGTAGATATATTCAACAATAGGTTGTTTCGGGCAGGAGATCTGTAAAGGTTGACTGTTTCAGCCAAATTGAGTGAAGATTGGCAACGATTGACTATTTCTGGCATGAGTATGAATCTGAAACAGTTGAATTTCAGGCCGGACATGTAGAAATCTGCAATCGTAGACTGTTTCAGGCAGGATGTGTAGAAATCTACAATCGTAAGCTGTTTCAGGAAGGATGTGTAGAAATCTGCAATCATAGACTGTTTCAGGCAGAATGTGTAGAAATCTGCAATCATAAACTGTTTCAGGCAGGATGTGTAGAAATCTGCAATGGTAGACTGTTTCAGGCAGGACATGTAGAAAGCTTCAGAGGTAGACTGTTTCAGGTAGGATGTGTAAAAAGCTGCAATGGTAGACTGTTTCAGGCAGGACGTGTAGAAATCTGCAGTAGTAGACTGTTTCAGGCAGGACATGTAGAAAGCTCCAGTGGTAGACTGTTTCAGGTAGGATGTGTAAAAAGCTGCAATAGACTGTTTCAGGCAGGACGTGTAGAAATCTGACGATTGTCAGGCTTTTTACAAGTCCTGCCTGACAATCGTCTAATTGTCAGGCAGTACATGTAAAAAGCTGCAATGGTAGATTATGGTTTCAGGCAGGACGTGTAGAAATCTGCAATTGTAGACTGTTTCAAGCTGGATCTGTCAAAACTGCAATAGTAGACTGTTTCAGGCAGGATGTGTAAAAAGCTACAATCATAGACTGTTTCAGGCAGGATGTGTAGAAATCTGCAATTGTAGACTGTTTCAGGCAGGATGTGTAAAAAGCTGCAATGGCAGACTGTTTCAGGCAGGACGTGTAAAAAGCTGCAGTGGTAGACTGTTTCAGGCAGGACATGTAGAAATCTGCATCTAGTAGACTGCTTTAGGCAGGACGTGTAAAAAGCTGCAATGGTAGATTATGGTTTCAGGCAGGACGTTTAGAAATCTACAATTGTAGACGGTTTCAAGCTGGATCTGTCAAAAGCTGCAATAGTAGACTGTTTCAGGCAGGATGTGTAAAAAGCTACAATCATAGACTGTTTCAGGCAGGACGTGTAGAAATCTGCAATTGTAGACTGTTTCAGGCAGGATGTGTAAAAAGCTGCAATGTTAAGCCCCGTTCACACAGCACAACTTTAGGCCGAACTAGATACGGCGAACTAGATGAGGCGAACTAGTGTCGTGTCCAGACATGGAGCTGTTTAAGGCGGAAATCGATGTCTGCGCATGAGCAAGTACCCCCATCTGTATCTGGCGAGCACTGCTATTTGTTTAGTTTTCACTAGTCGATTCGACGCCGATGTAGCTGCTACGTTAATATCGCTTGGAATTTAGGGTTAATTTAATTAAATTTCATTATTTGAGGATGTAATTCTGTTAAATATGATCGCATTCAATAGATTTCGGCCTAATCAGGCCCTAACACTGCCGGGCACTAGCAATAGTTACACCTGAGCCTGTATCTGGCAAGCACTGCTATTTTACACTATCACCGCCCAGGAACCAGCTACATCGCTTCATCTATACTACCTCGCGAGGTGGTTTACTTGCAGTGAACTAGATGAAGCGATTCACACATACATCGCTTTAGCGTAGCGTCCACACGGCAAATGTGAGTCGAACTATATAAGTCGATTTAAATTAATCGTTTTAACTCGCCAGTGTGAACGGGGCTTTAGACTGTTTCAGGCAGGACGTGTAGAAATCTGCAATTGTAGACTGTTTCAGGCAGGATGTGTAAAAAGCTGCAATGGTAGACTGTTTCAAGCAGGACGTGTAAAAATCTGCAATATTAGACTGTTTCAGGCAAGACATGTAGAAAGCTCCAGTGGTAGACTGTTTCAGGTAGGATGTGTAAAAACCTGCAATGGTAGACTGTTTCAGGCAGGACGTGTAGAAATCTGCAATCATAGACTGTTTCAGGCAGGACATGTAAAAAGCTGCAATGGTAGATTATGGTTTCAGGCAGGACATGTAGAAATCTGCAATTGTAGACTGTTTCAAGGTGAATCTGTCAAAAGCTGCAATAGTAGACTGTTTCAGGCAGGACGTGTAGAAATCTGCAATTGTAGACTGTTTCAGGCAGGATTTGACTGTTAGACTGTTTCAAGCAGGACATGTAGAAAGCTACAGCAGTAGACTGTTTCAGGCAGGATGTGTCAAAATCTTAAATGGTGGACTGTTTTTGGCAGGATTACTAAAGATCTGCAGCGATTTCAGGCAAACCGAATGAAGATCCACGCATGTAGGTTGATTTAATTAAATGAAATTGTGAAGAATGGGCTACGGTTAGTAACAAAAAGGGAAACAAATAGGCAGATCAACACAATATTAGGTAGCCTGAATATATACAGTAACAGGCACGCACACACAAATGCACGCGAAACACACATACGTATAAGAAGTGGTTGGAAATGCACATCTATTACACATGCCTAACCATCACGGTGTTGTCTGTTGTAGAGCTGCATCATTAAGCGTTACTGTGAGAAACGTTTCGTCCACAAGTACTTGGCCACGATAGGAATCGACTTTGGAGTTACTAGGTTAGTGATATTGATATACTCTTCATCATTTTGACATTGTCTTATGTTTATATTTTGACTGGATGAATGCTAGTTGTAGCTTAGGTATCATGTAGGATAGAATGTTGAGAAGAACACAATGTGTTATATCAAAGACCCTATAATACTAAGACGGCTCACTCCCTATCTCTCCCATGGTAATTCAAAACTAGACACAGATCATTCTTTTTGGGCTAATAAATTTATTAATCAGGCTTAATAAATTTTCACACAGCCTTATAATTCTATCACTATAAAACAAGAAATTACTGAAGCGCTTCTCAATAGTACAATTGAACCTATCCGCTTTTTATCTACACTAATGTCACAGGTAGTACAACCTGATAATCAATATGACTACAGTTACGTATTACTTATGTGCAGGTCAACTAGTGATTGGTAATTTCACACTACTCATATGATAATTAGTCTTGAATGCAGGATTCTTTGAAGATACTTGAATTGAAGACATGAGGCATCAGCTAATGGTGGATCACGATCACACAGTCACTCCAATCTGGCACACGCGCACACACATGCACTTTCAGTACACACAACATCATTCATATCAAATACGGAAAGAATACAGAGGGACCATTAGATCTAAGCCCTATCAACATTATTACTGAAGGAAAAATGGGCGGGTGGGATGGACAAATTTGCGAATTAATTGACAATGATCTGTCTTCGTTGATCGTCAGGTAGTGAATGAAATTAGCCTTTGAACTACTACCGAAAGTCAACTCTGATCGTAGCAACGCATGCTACAAACGGTCTCTATGGTATTCATAATATCAGGCCCGTAGTCAGAGTTTTGAATTACGCATGTTACCGGCAACATGTACAATTCAAAACCAGACACAGATAATTCTTTTTGTGCTAATAAATTTATTAATCAGGCTTAATAAATTTTCACACAGCCTTATAATTCTATCACTATAAAACAAGAATTTACTGAAGCGCTTCTCAATAGTACAATTGAGCCTATCCGCTTTTTATCTACACTAATGTCACAGGTAGTACGATCTGATAATCAATATGACTACAGTTACGTATTACTTATGTGCAGGTCAACTAGTGATTGGTAATTTCACACTACTCATATGATAATTAGTCTTGAACGCAGGATTCCTTGAAGATACTTGAATTGAAGACATGAGGCATCAGCTAGTGGTGGATCACGATCACACAGTCACTCCCATCTGGCACACGCGCACACACATGCACTTTCAGTACACACATCATTCATATCAAATAGGGAAATAATACAGAGGGACCATTAGATCTCAGCCAAATTGGGACAAGAGAGCTGATGGTCCCTTCTTAAATATGTCATTATTCACGTAATTTAGCACACTGTTAGATTTCCATTGTCCCAGTGTTTTTATGTTGTCCAATGACAACCCTACTCATGCATATTCTTGCACTCCCCCTCGACGTAGGCTATGGCATGTGACCATCGGCCACCAGGGAAGTCCAGGAGATTTTAGTGCGATCCGCATACATTTTGTGAATAGCGGACCAGTCAGTGGTGCCCCGTTTGACATCACGAATGCTGAGGTGCCCTCATGTACAGGGAACTGGTGGTTGTACTTATTCCAGGCACGGACAGGGCATAATCCAGAACCGGTTACTCGAGGTAGCTCAACTCTGTCTCCATGTGTTTTTTGTGCTCCTGACTGTTACCATCAGGTGTGTTTTGTGTGCCTTTATGTCCCCACCGAGCAGTATGTGACCGTGATCCTCCAGTACCTCGGAGTAAAACAAGTTTGACTGTCTTCCCAAACATAAATAGCCTATTAATAAAGCAGCAATCAACACAAATCCATCCTCACCAATCTTTCTGAATTTTAATACCATTATTCTAATATGCTTAACCTTCAGAGGATACGCTTTATTTACAAGATTGTTTTTTAATTTGAACATGCCAGACTTAATTACTGAAAGTGCATAGCAGTCAAACGACTCCGTTTTCCCTCGAAACAATCTCACCCAAGTTCTAGCCCACTCACATAATTTTTTATCGCCCCCTTCTGTTTTTAACAAGTCATTTAAATATAAAGCATATAACATTACCGTCTTAAGTTTGGGTTTTTTAGGATAATCTTTAAGCATATTACAGCACTGTAGATACTCCCTAAATTGTACCCTCTTATTGCGCCACGTTCCCTCCGATAGTCCCGCTGTGAAATACACGCTAAGCCTATTCACTACTGCGCGATTCATTTCTGCAAGTTGATAAAACCAATAAAATAAATTATCAACTAGCAGGAGATTATAAGAATAAAACAAAGATGTCACACTCATGAGAAACATGTATTTCAGATAAAAGCTTATCTTGACACAATCGGTCTGCAATCAATTTTGACTTGGCATAAAAAAAAAAACCTACTAAGGGCATCCGCCAAAACCAGATCCTTCCCCGGCTTGTGTATGACCTGCACCTTGCAGGTGTGATCAGCCGCAAAGTGCCAGATTTCCCTCGCACAGGCACACAAAACAGGGTCTTTACCAGCTCCAGAAGATAACATCTGTTGGGAAGCTAAATTATCAGTGTTGATAATAACCAAGTAATTATGGGGATCAATCGTGGATAAATGTTTCAAAGCTATCAGAAGATTAATTGCCTCAAGCTGTGCTATGTGGAAATTATTACTTAGGAACCTCTCTGAATCCAAATTGAAATAGAAACTAGTCTTACTGAATGCCCCACCATCCAGCAATGACGAATCACATTGAATAATCCATTTCTTCCATGAGAAATGCTTTAATAAAACCAGTCCATTACTCCCTTCTGCAAAACATAAAAACCATGTTAGATCCCTAACTAATTCCTGGCTAACTATGATCTTACCTAAAAATGGGCATGACCTAAGAAAATCAAGGATCCTATTCATGAAAACTCTAGATGCCATAACACATTTGGAAATGAACTGTAATCTACCCACTAACCTCTGAGCATTTTTCCGAGTTACCTTTCTCCCAATGACTCACCTTTTACACTCTATCAAAACTTATAGCAACTTATCATCAGGGATTCTAACTATCATATTCTCTGAACTAATTTCATAACCCAGCCAAATTAATTTTTGTATTGGAGGATTGCATTTTTTAATCGACAGCTGTAATCCCAAACTCTTTGTTAAGTCCAAAATATAGTCATATGCTTGCTGTGCCTTTTCTAAGCTGTTCTCCACTCCCACAAAGTCATCCAAATAGCACAATGCAAAAAACCCTTTTTTCCTCATTAGGTAAACCACAGCCGAGGTTGTTCTGGCACACGCCATACTTGAAGATCTACACCCGAAAGGAAGGGCTATATCAAAATAATATTTACCTTCTACCTTAATTCCGAATAAAGGCACGCTCAAGGGGCAGGTTCTTAATTGCCTGTATGCTCTTGCCAGATCTATTGACCACATATAACATCCATTCCCCAATTTTGTAACCTCCTTCGCCAAAGTCATTATTGTCGGTAATTTATAAGTATAATGTTCCCCTTGGTAAAAACCTTTGACTATCCCAGTATTAACACTAACCCCTTTTGGAAAGCTCAAATCTACAATAATTCTACGTTCATTAGTGTTCTTTTTTGGGCGGGTCATAATAGGACTAATTTGAGCCCATGGGAAAAAAGGTGGCTTATTGAATGGACCCAGGAGTGCCAAATGAGATAATTCAGTATCCACATACTTATTAATCCAAAATAAATCTTCCTCAGTGGACGTATGATTATGTTCAACAGGAGTAGGTGTAAAGTCACCGTTAAAATTTGAAGGCCATCCAAATTCCAGAAAACTTACCAGGTCTAAATCATCATAATCCACTAGATATAGTTTCCACATGTTAATAGCGAGACCAGATGGGATCGGGACTTTTGCCTTTAAATAATTAGGAAGGCCAGTTTCTCTCACTTTAGCATAAATGTTGGCATATTGTGGATACCGTACGTTCGAATTCGAAACGGCTGACAAAGACAAGATTGGACCATTAATAGCAGCCTTTTCAAAGTATTGCGAGGGAAAAACAAACATCACTGTAATAAGGTACGAGTTCAACTCGTTCAACCAAACAACCGAAAATATGGACACATACATTCGCGAGTTAAGACATCGAATACAGTTTTGTTGCTATGAGCAGTTGGAAGCTTCCCTTTTATGTGATCGGATCGTGTGTGGAGTGAAAGATAACAAACTCAGGAATAAGTTATTACAAGCACCAAAATTGTCATTGGAGGACTGTGTACAGTTATGTAGATTCAGTGAAAATAAATCGGCACAGGTACAATTGTCTTCATCAAGTCAAGTGGATGCAGTATCCAGGGGTTACGGACGACGTGCTGAACTGGGACCCAGGATATCTCCATGGAAACAAGCGTCAACAAATCAGTATCAACAAGGCCGTAAGATGGCGGCTTCCAGGTGTGGACGATGTGGATATAATCACCGGGATGGGAACTGTCCAGCACGCGGAAAGGAATGCATTGGATGTCGACGAGTTGGTCATTTTGTAAAAATGTGCCATGTGCAGAAAACACAGCCAAGGGAAGCGCCGCTATATGAAATTAATGTTGATTTGGAAGCCGAAAATGAACAAGTCGGGCGAGGTACATTCGACAATCAAGTTCAGGAACAACAACATGACAGTGAAGGCTATAATCTGTTTGTCGGTTCAATATACAATTCTAATGAAGACGACAAAGATTTGTGGTATGAAGTGTTCGTTGTCGGTGGTATGGAGGTCTCATTTAAATTAGATACAGGATCCGAGGCCAATATTTTACCATTGGAAGTATACAAGAAAATGGAGAGTGCTCTTTTAAAACCGTCTAATTGTCAGTTGATCACATACTGGCAGTGCGATCATGGGCAAACAAGCCTGTGTTCAATTGGGTCTGTTAGCACGACTGGACACTTTAAGTGCAACACCTTCACACAATGCGGACAAATTGGTAATAAAATATGCTGACGTGTTTGAGGGTTTGGTTTAATTAAGGTCAATGCTAAAATATATGTTGATAATAGTGTCACTCGATGTATAGACCCCCCACGTAGAATACCGATAGCCATTACAGATGGGGTACAAAAAGAATTAGAACGTATGATAAAATTGGGGGTCATTGTAAAACAGGAGAGGCCGACCCCGTGGGTTATTTCAATTACGATAGTATGTAAACCTGGAAAACTAAGAATTTGCCTAGACCCTACTAAGCTAAATAAAGCGATATTGAGAGGACCATATCCTGTAAGAACAGTCGAGGAAGTAGTGGCTAAATTGCATGGGGCTAGGTATTTTTCAGTTTTAGATGCACAAAGCGGGTATTGGCAAATAGAATTAGATAAAGAAAGTTCTGAACTATGTACATTTAATACGCCTTGGGGTAGATACAGATATACGAGATTGCCATTTGGAATAAAAACTGCGGGAGATATATTTATTCAGGAGATGAACGAAATTTTGAGAGGGATGCCAGGTGTTCATGTAATCTCAGATGACATTTTGGTACATGGAGTTACAGAAAAAGAACATAACGACCGATTAGAGGCAGTTTTAAGCCGTGCACGAACGGTTCATCTGAAATTAAATCCTAAAAAGTCTAGAATTTTCAAAAACAGTGTTAACTATGTAGGGCATGTAATTAGCTCGGACGGCCTAAGTCCTAACATCGACAGAATACAAGCAATTATCGACATGCCCAGTCCAACCGATAAACCAGGTATACACCGGTTTTTAGGAATGATTGGATATGTTAGTAAATTTATTCCGAACCTGGCTAACATAACAAAACCGTTAAGGACGGTAATTCAAAAGAATGTATCATGGCACTGGGAAATGGAACAAGAAAAGGCTTTTCAGGATTTAAAGAAGTTGTTAACTGAAGCACCAATACTCCAATATTTTGATAGTAAACAAAAAGTTGGTCGTAATGCGAAGCATTACGTTTGATGCGACCGCGCTCACTTCCCCCCCTGAGCGACTCACCCCCCCCTCCTGCCACTGCTCACCTCCCTCCGCCCCTGAGCGACTCACCCCTGCCACTGCTCACCTCCCCCGGCCCTGAGCGACTCCCCCCCTCCTGCCTCTGCTCACTTCCCCCCTTATAAGGCCGCCCGCCGGCCTCCCTCAGGCACTCAGCCTCCAGCCGCCTTCCAGCTCTCTGCCCCTTCTTCTTCTTTTTGGACTTTCCACCTCGGACCGCTGCCCAACTCCAACCACAGACAATGCCTCGAGGAAAGGGCCGTGGACGCAAGAGCTCCCGGGCTGCCCCTCGGACACCGGGGCCTGCCGCGACGCCGCGCCGGGAGGAGTCACCGGTCTCCGCCCCGGCGACGCCCGAGGCGCCCTCGGACCGCGGCTCGGGCTCCCAGATCTCAGCCCTACTGGAGGCGATGCAGCGGATACAGCTCGACCAGCGACAGTCCGCAGCCGACGCGCGGCAGTCCGCGGCCGACGCACGCCAGGCCACGGCGGACATCCACGCCCGGATCGACGCCCTCGCCCTCGGGGAAGCTCGCCCCGTCCCAGACCGCCCGACGCCCGCCTCAAGACAGCAAGCAGCCCCTACGCCTCGGGCGCGCAGCGCCATCACGGAGCGCCCGCCGCCGCCGCCTCACGCGACCCTGCCCGGGGAGCCCCACCCGGAATACGAGCGCTACCACCACCTCGACTCCCAGGCCCCGCACGCCACCTCCCCGGCCTACCAGGAGGACTTCACCCGGCACAGCCCCTCTTCCGCGGCCGACGCTGTCCGGGAAATACTGGCCTCCGCCGAGGCCCGTCACTCCACGAGGCGACAAGGTATCCCTGCCAACTATGTGTTCCCCTCTGACCTCGTGAAACGGGGGGCAGAGAGGAAGTCGGTGAAACGAGGGGAAGCTACGAGGGAGGAATACGTCTTAGCCATCCTCACCCTCCTGGACCACCCCGACTTCCCCTCCCACTCCACCAAGGGACTCCACCACCACCTCCTCGCGGTCTGCCGCGACAACCTGATTTACCCGTGGGGTACCGTCCGCCGGTACTCAGAGAGTGTCTTTACTGCCATCGCGGACGGGACCCTCCCCCACGGGTGGCACGACCCGGTAGCCATCAACCTCCTTAGGCTAGAGTCCCTGGCCACGCTGCCCGAGGACCACGCCACCGCCGCCCGCCCACTCGACTCCCTCCAGCGAGCCGCACACCTCCCCCGAGCCCACGCCGACCCCCGCACCGCCTACGATAGGGAGATGCACGGGACGCCCTGCCCGGCCTGGAACCGCGCCCCCGCCTCCTGCGATCGGGCCCACCTCGGGGAGGCCCACGGGGAGGCGGGAGACAGACGCCGTCACGTCTGCGCGTATTGCGCCAACGTGAGGCGCGTCTTCACCATGCACAGCGAGGCCGACTGCATCACGAAGCAGACCCGGGAGCGTTATCATTCAAGTTGATGCGTCTAAATATGGTTTAGGCGCCACTTTGTTTCAAAATGAATTACCTGTAGCTATGGCATCAAAAGCATTAGATAAGTCACAAATAAATTATGCGGTAATTGAAAAAGAATTATTAGCCATATGTTTTGGCTGTAAAAAGTTCCATCATTTTATTTATGGCAATGAGGTAACATTGAACACAGACCACAAACCCCTAGTTGCAATTATGCTTAAACCAATACACGAGCTTTCAGCAAGGATGCAACGTATGCGCATGAGATTGCAAAATTATAATATAACAGTATCATATCTGAAAGGATCGCATTTGTATTTTGCAGATACTTTATCAAGAGCGCATACCTCCAGTATAGCCCCTAAGGATTTGTACGACCATGACATTTCGGTTGGGGCTATAGATTTGGATATGGATGTTGTCCATCGTATCAAAGAGGCCACCAAGGTAGATCAGACGCTCAACACAATAAAAAATCTAACGTTGGAAGGATGGCCGGATAGTAACAAGCTTATTCCTAATAGTGTGAAATCGTATTATACGTTTAGACATGATATAACATGGGCAGAGGGAGTATTACTGAAAGGTACACAAATAATAGTCCCTAAAATTCTACAGACTGAGATGCTGAACACAATACACGAATCACACTTAGGGATAGTAAAATGTAAGCAGCTCGCCAGGGATAACATTATTTGGCCGGGAATCGGTAGACAATTGGAAAACAAAATATCCAGATGTGATACATGTCAGGAATTTAAAAATATGCCACCCAAAGAACCTTTGATAAATCACCCAATAATAGATATACCATTTAATAAAATAGGGATTGACTTATTTCATGTAAACGGTAAGAATTACATCTTAATTATTGACTATTATTCCAAATTTCCGGAGTTCATAGAATTGGACAAAATATCTACTACAGCAGTTATTGAGGCATTAAAACAAACATTTGCCCGGTTTGGTATCCCCAAATATATAGTATCGGATAATGGTCCACAGTTCATGAGTCTTGAGTTTCAAAAGTTTGCTCCGTTCTATGGGTTTGTATCGCTCTACTCTAGTCCGATGCATGCCCAAAGTAACGGACAAGTTGAGCGATGTGTTCAAACAGTTAAATGTATAATAAAAAAATGCGTAAGAGACGGTAGGGATGTACAGATAGCCATGCTCAATTACAGAAATACAACATTGAATGGAATTGGCGCATCCCCGGCGCAACTATTGATGTCACGAAAATTAAGAAGCAGTATCCCGGTACTAGATCGGGACATGAGGGCAACGGTACATACATCAAAACTTCACCAAATACACCATAGTCAGCGGTACAGAAAGGGTACTTTGACAGAAATGCCAGTAGTATTCAGCACCCTTTGAATAAGGGTGATAACGTCCGTTATAAGGACCACAATGGTGACTGGAAGAAAGGTAGTATTGTAAATACTAATGTCGACACTCAAAGAAGTTACGATGTGATAAATGAACATGACAATATAATACGGCGGAACAGGAGATTTATTCAAAAATGTCCTAGTAACCGCTCAAATAAAACTGTACGAGATGCAACATCTGTTCACGTAAATAAATCGCAGAAAATAAACGTACCAATCACATGTACTACACGTTATGGTCGATTAAGTAGGCCACCAGTTCGTTACGGTTTGAGTGTACGTTAATTAGAGAACTTAAGATATATTTATGTTAACAATACATACTGTTACATGTGCAGTATGTTCCTCGTTCTTAGTAATTTAGTTTCCATGTATGTATATTGACACTTCTTCAATATTGAATCCAATAACATAAGTGAACGGTTTAAATGATGTAAACAGCCCAGACTGTGGACACGACAACGTCAAACGTATGTGTCAAACCAAGAAGGCACACAATGACCACAAAACAAGAAGCAGCATACCAAGTCCATTCAATCTAGAATCAAATATACGTGTGTCACAATAAACATTTGTAATCAATTGCTATGTACACACTTCATGTAATAATATGTCAGATGCCTAGCATCGGACAGTTATGAAAAAGACTTGAATACCTGTTATCTGTAAGAGAGGGGTTAGGATAAGGAAGGACATGATATATATATATTATGACTTGATAATTTGGAAATAAAGGAATTTGTGTAGCTGTAAGTTTGTATAGCTCTAAGTCAATACAGATATCAATTCAAACAATAAGAAACATTGATGATATTTAAAACGGTCCTTATGTTACTTAAGTGAAAGGGGAAGATGTAATGTATTGTGGTTATATGAACGCCCCCGACAGTGAGACCGCATGACGTCATGATCAAGTGTTCCTAATAAACTCAGTTACGTTACAAGAACTCACGGTGTCCACACGTACTTTACAGGCAATAGTTGACGAGAACGAGTACCCTTTATCTGAGCCACCGAGCGAGATTTACTAGGGAGCACCGGTGGACATGGTGGATCACAGCCACCCACCATGGGGAAACAACTGTCCCTCAACAGTGGAGGCAATGACGAAACCACCCTGACGGGGAAACCACTGTCCCCGTCTGCGGCGAAGGAACCAAGGTTAGGGCAATTGCTGTTTGAACCTTTAGTAATAGTGGACATATCCCCATGCAACAAATTAACACCACTACTGTCAGAAACGACCGTAACATCAACCGGTAATACTAAACGTGAATTCATGCATGAGGAAGAAACAGAAGGAATATTAGTTAACATGCTAGCGGTAGGACTAGCTTCAGAGGTCAAGTTCAAGGAACTACACGGCGCTGGGCCAATCTGTGATGGCTGAGAGGCATTATTATTTTCATGGCAACTACAGGCATGTAATGTGGGGAAACAATAGCCTGCACTGCCGGTGGTGGAATCACACGGCAGAGACTTCAAGTCCAAATCAGAGTGCGGGTTCAGGTTCACCTGAGACAAGCGAGATGCATCATTGGGAACATGGCAACTACAGGCACTCAAATTTGGGGAGCAACAGCCCACAATTGAGGTTGCAGCACTTCGGTTGAGAGGCGCTAAGTCCGAGTCAAGTGGACTGGTCAGCACCATTCGTGTCGAGGCTGATGTACCACTGTTGTCATGGCAATCGCGGTGATCGAAGCCGGCCAGCCCCGAAACCATTGTTGGAGGCTGTCCGATCACCGAGCTATTTAAATCGATTACTGTATGATTTATGCCCTGCCTGTGACGAACCTGATGTTTAGCAAAGCTTCTAATAACAGTATTGAACCACTTAAATTTATTAATACCCGGAACTGATCGCATTACCCTTTTACCATTACTGACAATACCAGTACGCAACTTTTTTGAACAGACAGGACCATCCAGAGCAGTAAATGGACAACTCCGTTTACCATGTATACAGTTAGACGGCGCATTAGCTAATTTTATAGGAGATCTATGAGTCACAACAACCTGCTCAGAATCACACCTACCCTGGTTCCCAGCTCCAACAACCCGCGTACTAATTGACGCAGAACCAGGCACAGGACAGGGAACAGACAGTAATTGAATTAAATTAGAACAGGCAACAATCGGAACAGCTCCACTGACCTCGGTACATTGTTGGCTATTTGGATGCATGGCGTCTTTATTGATGTCCGCGCTATCGTGGCCGATCCCTGCAGTCGCCTGCATGTCGCTCTCATATACTCTCACATCTTGATTATCAGGAGCAGCCCCATGCCGACCGTGACCTAAAAGATCTTCGCACGAGTATCAAGTTCATTGGATGATTCTTTAGCTCGTTGTTTTTCTTTACACTCAGACTCCCTATGCACACGCTTCCTCCTCAGCTTAAATGCGCAGTATGCGCAGATGTGTACATATTTATTATTGCCGTCACCATGGTCACTAGAGTAACCGCAAGACCTGCCTCTATTCCAAATAGTACATGGCCTGCCGTCCGTATCTTTGCTATACTCACTATTGTAAACATTACTATCAGCATTATATTTAACTATAGCCTTCGACACACGCTGTCCCAACCCATACATGTCTCTGAGTACTTCAACAATGCTAGCATCATTATCCCAGGCATCTGGCAACCGTTTATCTGCAACCATGCTGAACACCTTTTCGCTATAATTCAAGCATGTCTGCCAGGTGTAGTTGTGGGCCATCTCCAGTATTGTATCGACGTGATTGTCGATCTTAGGGACCCAAGCTTGCGGTACATCCCCTTGTCTGATCATACGCCTAATCGCTGTCAAATACTCGAACCACTTAGACTCGCCCATCCCCACTTTACCTTTCTTCTCGTTGCGTATTACATATTTATGTGGCAACAGTTTTAACTTTGACGACAACCGTGCCTTTTTCCCGGCGATCCTAATTAGGTCACGCATCATACCGTCATCAGAGTCAGAGTCATCCCCAAATGGGACACGCACCTTTGTGCACTGAGCTTTGTCCGTGCAAGGACAGAATGATGATTCTTCACCAGCGGCAGCAACAACACTATATAACACTTGAATCAAGAGAAACGGCATTACCTTTCTTAATATTCGACCCCGATGACTCCCCGCATCCAATGCATGAGCGGGCCGGTTGAGGTGACCGCAGGGGCATCGTGCATGTAGCTGGTACCCCAGTCACATCCATGACATCGTCAGAACATAATTCCTCCGACCCGCATGGCAGATGTGGAATCACCGGCGTAGCCGAATGACTATTATCCTCCAGAACACTGATGCGTGCCAACAACGGCTCCTGTGACGCTAATAGCTTCTGATCAAGCAAGCGGGAGATATCCTCCAATGTCGCAGGCTTCTCAGTAATTGAAGGCGCCACTAATGGAGCCGATGATTGCAGATCTCCCAGCCGGATTTTTCCGGACGAACATGGACGTCCAACTCTCCTCCTACCGCTGGAAGTTGATGGAGTATGCACATCCATCGTCTCCAACAGCGCCCGTGAGTACCGGCCAATTTCTCCACGTATCCTTGAAACCTTGGGCATAATGAAGTAGTGATCTCCGTGCTCACTATCACAAATTTGCGAATTAATTGACAATGATCTGTCTTCGTTGATCGTCAGGTAGTGAATGAAATTAGCCTTTGAACTACTACCGGAAGTTAACTCTGATCGTAGCAACGCATGCTACGAACGGTCTATATGGTATTCATAATATCAGGCCCGTAGTCAGGGTTTTGAATTACGCATGTTACCGGCAACATGTACAATGTACATTTTGCAGTGCCACCTTGTGGTGGGCTTGATCAGCCCGGCTGCTGGTTGGTGTTTCACAGTAAACACATACAATTATATTATACATGAGATAGGTAAGTATGAATACACATCAATATGAAATTGCTATGAACAAATACACATCATCATCAGCATCTTCATCATCACACATCTTTCATATTCATTTATACATTTATACATATAATATCTTCATCATGCTGTCGGTCGCGATGCGACAAAGACTGCTTTCAATACTTGACTGCCGCTCTCCATTTAGCTCTCTGCTGTGAGAGTTGCGTCCATGAGTCGGTCTTAATGTCTCTCAGCTTCAGGTTTCTCTTGATGGTATCCTTGAACCGGAGACGAGGGCGCCATCTCTTTCTGTAACCAGAACACAGTTGAGAATAGAGGATCTGCTGATGATATCCTCATGAGGTGTCCAGTCCAATAATATAGCACCTGTTTAACCAAGAGAACAGCCAGCGCACCAAGTGGTGGGTTTGATCATTTTGATTACACAGGACAGGCTGAGTGAGCCGTCTCAGTATTATAGGGTCTTTGGTTATATCTATCAACAAATACAAAGTAATTATTTCCATTTATTTAACGAGGTCTAAGTGACTCGTATAAACACTCACTTTCCTTTGTTCTAGTTCTGTCATAGGTCTCCACATTTTGAAATACCTGTATTCGAATTTATTGTCAGGGTCCGAATCAATGATCGAGATGTAAAAGTCAATATATTTGACATGGCTGGACATCCAATCTTCTATGAAGTGAGTATATTTCTAAAGTGGTTTTACAATATTAGATTCATTTAATATAGAGTTCTTCAATATAAATCGACATTAGAATTCCATGAAAACGACCCTGTCGTTGAGTATATCAAATAAACTTTCCCCAATATTAAGAACGCCCGATTTCGCTAGTTAAATTAAATTGTAGTCACTATAAGTTCTCATTTATGCCACAGGTGGTGTAGCCCCCCTAGTTAGTACTAAACTCCAGGGTTGTTGGGTGACTTAGAATGGAAACATCAAGCATCTTGAATTATTTCTTAAGATTAAAGTATTTTTTAAGAAGCCTTATTTCTATGCAAGACACAACCTAGCACCATGCATGAAGTTCTTGAATTCTCTTGGTTATTAACTATTATCCTAAAACATAATTATTCATGTTGGGGACCTATTTGAATATGTGTTAGCGTGACATTAATCATTGTATTATTTCCTGTTGTAATACTTACATCTGTCCTATTTATATACACATATTGATTTACAATGTCTTTTGAGGGGAAAAAACAGTCACAGAATAAATTCTACTCACTTTTCACCATAAATATGGGCTTTGCTGCCAACATAAAATAACTATCAATCTATCAATGATTTATAAAGAATTAAAAAGGTTGACAGTTCTTAAACTTGCCTATAGACTGAGGATGAGTAGCCTCACTGTACAATACTGTCAGGGCCCTCACAGTCCCGCTCTCGTTCTGTCCTTCGCCAGACACATACTTTTCATATAGACAGAGAAATCACACAAAGATATGTGGGAGACCAGTTGTCAGAGTTCAGTTCTCGTCAAGCCAATCTATGCCATGCACCTTTGTTTTTTAAGCCTTATAGGTGCTCCAATTTGTCAAGATATTGTCAGGTTTCATAAACTATTCCTGCACTGTTGGTGTTTGTCTGGCTGCACGTGCCTGACCTTCCCTTTGTGTGCCTGCCCGTCTGTCCTGCTAGGTGCGGAATGAGTTCTACCGCGACACCCAGGGCGCCATGCTTGTATTCGATGTGTCAGACCGCGCCAGCTTTGAGGCGCTCGACAGTTGGCTTAACGAAATGAAAAATGAACTGCACAGTCCAAAGGATATGGACAACATCGTCTTTGTCGTCTGTGCAAACAAGGTGAGAACATACACTACAGAGAGATAACTTTGAGGATCTCACAAGTTTACCCATCAGAAGGTGTTTCAAGTATATGGTGCCAAGTGCGAATCACTCGCGCCAGTCCCGGGGCCTGAACATAGGCGTCTCTTGTGAACATAGGGCTACACGTGACAAGCTACTAGTCAGGTTATGGTAAATGCATCTTGCAGTGTGACAAGAAGCGCGTAGTGGACGAATCGGAGGGGCGCGTGTGGGCCGACGGGTACGGGTACCCGTACTTCGAGACGTCCGCTCAGACGGGGGACGGTATCAATGACATGTTCCAGGTAAGCTGTTAAGTTTTAATTTTTTTCATTCTTCCTTTCATTTGAAAGGAACACCCACAATTTGATGCCCATGCAAATTTGATGGTTTCAAAAAATAATTTAATCGTTCATTGTCTGGAACTGTCAGAGAGGCAAACGTAGGGATAGAGATGTAAACGTAGTGTAAAGTATTCAGACTTGTTGGGTCCGTATTACAAATAACATAAGAGTAAATAATTTCCTTTAAGTTTAAAACAAGAATATCCTTTTTCGTGACATCAATATTAAAACAATATTAATTATATCTAAGTAATCAAATCATTATATAAAACCTTTCTAATAATATTTCAATCATTGGTATAAGCCATGCTAATAATATTCAACCTAATGTGCACTAATGGATGCCATGTGTGAGTGTTAGTAATGTCAAATTGTCCAGAAGGTTATCCATCAAATAAGACCACTGGAGATAATAACTCTGGAATAAGAATGTATAGGTATGTTTAAATGTATCTGCTTACCTGGACTTGTATATTTTTTTTATATATTTTTTTTAATTGAGGCTGTATTTATACTGTCCATAGCATATAAGCCCGGGTACCCAGGCTTGTTTTCAGTGCTGGCCAGTTGTAGTGATGGTGTTATCTTACCACACAGTGGCTGCTGATAAGGTATTTGATTCCCTGCATTTCAGTAGCAGATAGATAATTGGTTGGTATGGTTAATAGCCTATGTTAGTTTTTTGGGATTTTCTTGGCATATATGTATTTATTTTTTCTACTCTTATTACTAGACTAGCCTACTCCTATTTACATATCATAGGCTTGTACGTAGCTGTGTGGTGTGTTATCTGGCTACTTTTGGCATGGTTACCTTCCATTGGGCGTCCCGCTGGTGGGCCGTGACATATCACATGCCCCTTTGCAGTGCAGCTTAGTGGGGGTTTCCTAGCCTTATTTTGCACAGATATTTTTTGTAAGTTTTTAGGTCAGGAATTTGTCGTTCCTTTACCGTTTGGGCATTCCACACCTTGGCAGCCATTTCCAGCGTGCTTCTCTCATGACCTTTTATTTGGCTTCTGGTCTTCTTTAGTAGTGGCGCATTATTTGCTCTAGTAGCCCTTTGTGGTTTTGTTAGAAGTTTAATGTTTTGACTATAGCTATATGCTGATGCGCGAAAAGGAGGAAAACAAGGCAGGGGTGGAGAGAGAGGCGTTTATTGTGCGCCTCAGGAAATACAGAGGAACAGGTTAAATACAAGGGTAAAAAGAGGTAAAAGGCTCATGAGGAGCAATGCAAGAAATGACATGGATATAAAGGGGCTCATAAGGAGCAAGGCAATAAACATGAGGATAACAGGGCTCAGAAGGAGCAAGGCAAGAGAGTCAGTGTGTGGGCTCAGATGGAGCAAGAGTTCGTGGTGAAGGTCAGGTTGTCAGTGAGGGGGAGCCGAGGAGCCCTCCACCAGAAGGAAGAAAGAGAGAGAAAGAGAGATGGGTGTGTGGGTGGAGAAAAAGAGGTGAGATCTGGAAAGCGGCAGGAGGGCGAGTGCCTGAGGGAGGCCGGAGGCGGCCTTATAAGGGAAAGGAGGAGGGCGACAGCAGGTGAGGGGTGAAGGCTGCCGGCCCGGGGGAGGGCGGGGGGAAAGGTGGGGAGCAGCGGGCGTCGGGTGAGGCGCGAATGCTGCGCGGCAGAGGGCGGGGGAGGGAGCGAGTCGCGGCGGCGTCGGGCGAGGTGTCAAGCTGCGCGACAGCCCGGGGCGGGGGAGGGTCTCCTCCTTTCCTCGCATCAAACGTAATGCTACGCATTACAACCAATTTTACCTCGGAACAACGCCTCGGCTACTCGAGGCCGAGGGAGAAGGAAGCAACATCCGGTACAGCAATTAGCATATTCCACTCGCAAGCGGTGGACGTGAGCGAGAGAGCAGTGATCTTTTTATACAATAAGTGCAGATTTCGCAGTGAGTTTATGGATATTTTTTCCACATTTCATTGTGAGCATATGAAGATTAGTTTGTATGATTTTGTCTATTATGGCGACTGTATTTAAAGAAATATAAGCATTAAACCGATTTGTGTGCCGGTACGCTACTCTGACAGCGCCATTTTGTTTACGCCTTGTCGGATTTCCCGACTTGATTATCGCTATGGTAATTTAGCGTTTTTGATCATTTTTAAACCCAAGAATGCCGGAGGATATGAATTCTTGTGAAGATTTGGTTCTTACAAGTTAATTAAACGAATAATTTGTTCGTTTAATGGCGTTTTTCGAGTTAAACGATTTATTTTATGAATAAAACATGTTAGCACACGTAGTGGCATGGTTGACAGCGAGGCCCGTAAGGGGTGTATGGAGCTGTGTTGACGGTTGGCTATGGAGCGAGGTCCGTAAGGGGCGAAAAACCGTTTTGTTTACATCTTGTCGGACTTCTCGACTCGATTATCGCTATTGATTTAGCGTTATTATTATGGTTTAAACCCAAGAATACTGGAGCAAACGTATTTCTTGTGTAAACCAATATTCTCTATGAATATTAGAATATTGGTGAATATATTAAAGAAGCTATTGGCGAAAAACCCATTCGGGTGCCGGTACGGTAGAGTTGACATCGCCGTGTTTACTGGTCAGACTAGTCGTAAGTCGACTCGATTATTGCTGTGGAGAGCTGAAAACCCAAGAATACAGGAGGATACATATTTCTAGATAGATATGGTTATTACATGATTATTAATCGAATTAATGGTGCATCTCGTGATGTTTTTAGATTTTTATGCAATTGTGTATGTAGATGTTGGTGGTTGCCACGTCACAGGTAAGATTTTTGGTTCAACAAGCCGCCCGTTGCCGAACGGAGAGCGATGTTGGCTGGAGCCTCATCTCGTTGGGATTTTTCCTCGGTTTCTTTTATGGATTCGCGTTGGAAATTAATCCTGGGTTTCTGTTGTGGATTCCCAATTTTTTAAGGCGTACCTCCGAGTTTCGTAGCATTTTCTCCAACTTGCTGGCGCAGTAGCCCCAGGAGGGAGAAGTGTACGGAACAGAGAGTGTGGGAGGGTACCGATATACTGGTCCCTACCCCTCGTTTGGTTTCGGCTTCCATACCGTTACCCTACGACATGACACATTAGCTTACACGCCTGTGTTGGAACGGTGTAAATACGTTCTCCAACACCAGTAGTTGCCGCCCGTGGCCGAACGGGGAGCGATGTTGGCGGAAGCCACATCACGTTTAAGCCGCCGTTGCACAACGGAGAGCGATGATGGCATCACGGTTATGCCGCTGTTGGCTAATGGAGAGCCATGTTGGTGGAAGCCTCATCTATATTTTACCCGCCCGTGGCCGAGTGGTGAGGGATGATGGCTGTAAGCCACATCTCGTTGTGTCGCCCGTTCCAGAACGGAGAGCGATGTTGGCTGAAGCCATATTACGCTTATGCCTCCCGTTGCCTAGAGCGATGATGGTTGTGACCCCATCAGGTTATGTCACCGGTTACCAAACGGGAAGTGATGTTGGCTGAAGCCACATCCCGTTTAGGCCGTTGTTACCAAACGGAGAGTGATGTTGGCGGATGCCACATCCTGTTTGGCCACCTGCTATCAAACTGAGAGCGATGTTGGCTGAAGCCATATCCTGTTAGGCCGTCCCTTACTAAATGGAGGGCGAGGTTGGCTGTAGTCACATTTCCTTTTGGCCGCCTGCTACCAAAGAGGTTGCCTGAAGCCACATCCTGTTTAGGCTGATGTCTCATTACGGTTGTCCGCCTAGGACCAAGCGGAGAGAGATGATGTTTGTGACTACATTATTTTTGTAGCCCATTAAAAACGGAGAGTGGTGTGGGTTGAAGTTACATCCCGTTTAGACTGTCCGTTACCAAATGGAAGGCGATGTTGGCTGAAGCCACATTCCGGTTAGGCTGCTTGTTACCAAACGGTGAATGATGTTGGCTGAAGCCACATCCCGTTTAGGCGGTCTGTTACCTAATGGAGGGTGAGGTTGCCTGAAGAAACATCACTTTTAAGCTGAGCGGAGAATGAGGTTGGCTGAAGTTGCATCACGTTATGCCGCTCATTGACAAACGGAGAGTTTTGTTGGCTGATGCCATATTACGATTAACCCGCTCGTGACCGAGCGAAGACAGAGGTTGGTTGAAGCCACATTATGTACGTCCTGATATGAACTTAGAGGTTCTAGGGATGAAAATAAAAACAATTTGTTGGATGGCCACACTCAAACTTTCTGTTGATGGTTATAGGGTGTCTGGCCTGAGAGATATTTGGCTGGGTTAGCCATGGGTTGTACTGTTTCTAACGGTACCAGTCTGGATATGATTATAGATTTTTCTAGGAGGAAACAATAAACAAATAGTTGGTTGAGCACTCTATATTTCAATGATCCTGAGATCTTTGAGTTAAGGGTTGTTTGCTTACGATGGGAAGTAACCCCAAGGCTCCCATTTCTGACGATAAGTACTCGTTACCGGTAGTGATGGTTTAAGCCCTCCCTGGTATAACCTGTGTTAGGGGAGCTATGCAGGCCAGATGTCGCCCTGCTGGGATAGAGAATCTGCTCATGAAGCTAGAGTAATGCTCTCACTCAATATCTCAAGAGAATAAGGAGAGGTTGCAAAGCAAACTCAGAGGGCCATGGAAATGGTTTTTTCCAGGAGGTAAAAATAATAGTACGGTTTCCATAAATTGTTGATTCATTCATTATGGTCCAGTCATAGTCGAGCTGCTCACAGGCAGTTACCGACCAAGTTATGAAACAGACCAAACTTTTGTAAGGTTTATTTCGAATGAACAACTATATGAATTTACTTGTTTACCAAGTGGTTTAGCTTGTCCTTTCCCTTCTTTACAAATTGTTAATTTGTTCGCTCATGAAAAGTGAAGGACAGGATGTTCCCGGACAGTGATGATTCATGTTTTGCTGTGCAATCAAAAGCATCTGGTCAAAATGCAGTAAATGGTTTAGGTTCCACATTTACGAAGTTAGGAGTTGCTGGAAAGCATACGACAGAACTTAAATGGATTTTGGAAGGCCGTGGACTTGATGAAGAACTTAGATCATATTAATGTTCTAGAGTTGAGAAGCAGTGTATTTAGGGTTAGGTGTTTAGCGGCATGCCCTAATGCTATGTCAGGATGTTGACAGATAGTACTACAGTAATGGCTTTCATTCGCAACATGGTAAGGACAATGTCCAACTCATATAATAAGAGAGTGAAATTAAATTGGAATTGGGGAAGCCACATATATTTTGTTGGCATCATGAAATAATAACATTTTATAAAGTTGTTCATGGCATCCAGGGCAAGATTTTTGGCAAGTGGATGTGGTCTCTTTGATTTGGGAGGAAAATAAATTTTATTACATTTTCCTAAAACATTCAGCCGAATCGGCAGAGTAGCAAGGAGGGCTTTGATGGTCCCTGTTTGGGACATGCAGCGATGGTTGGAAGTATTAGCCTTAAGACTTTATAATTTTCCTACATATAAGGGAACATTTTTTAAGCATTAATGATTCGTGGGGATGTGTTAACAACACCCCTTCTGGCATTCCTTTCGGAACACATATTTACAACACTTTGGAAAGTTACTCGGCATGATTATTTGGACTGGTCATTAAATGGTGATATTGGTTCAATAATTTGATTGGTTTGAATCAAGAAAGAATAACAAGTTACATAAATAATTTGTATGCCATCCACAAAATTAATGGGGCATTTTTTGTTTAAATACATAAAGTTAAGCCAATGGAACCATCCCTTGCCGAGGTAGTCCGCCTCTTACGAATGATGTAGGATGATGGATTAGGTTATGGAGCCATTTATGCAGCTCGATGAGCTTTTTCGGTCATCTTACCAAGGAGTGACGGAGAATTAATTGGGAAACACGAAGTCCTTCTGTGTTTCGGGAGGTCATTATATGAAAGAAACCCTCCTAAGCCATAGTATAATAGGTTTTGGAATGTCTCAGGGGTATTTAAGTTTTCTTGTAAATGGTCTAGTTAGGGACATCTATAGATAAACAGCTAGGCTATAAATTAGCTGTATTGTTACTTTGGGTGACCAGTCATAGGGCCCAAGTAATTGTTGACCTTTTTATTTACTGGCCTAGACATTGATGACAAGGAGGCCATGTTTGATTTGGAAAATTTTAAAATCAAACAGTACAGGAGATCCCCTCTCCCTGATTCTTTTTAATGGGTTCCCACATGACAGGAAACTGTGTGTAGTGTCAGCCATTAGGGCTTATATATCCAAGATAAAAGGAATACATAATTCCAGACAGGTTTTGGTAAGCTTCATAAAGCCACATAAGGCTTTATCCAGAGATGCGATCGCCAGTTGGACGATTCACATGCTCAAGTCAGCAGGCTTTGACATAGGACGCTAAGCTTCGCACTTTACAAGAGGTGCTATGGTCTCGAAGACGAGACAATTGGGAATCTCAGTGAAGAGAATCCTGGCATATGCCGGCTGCAAGACGGCAAGGTCGTTGGCTAAATATGGCAACAAACGACTAGAAAAGACAGGCGGGGTTGTAATCCGCCTACTCACCAACTAGGAAGATGTGTGAGAATTTACAAAATTGGAATTTACAACTGAAAAATTACTAGGTTTATCAGATAATAGAGGATAAAAATGAGGCTACGTAAAGTCTCCCTCGGCCTCGAGTAGCCGAGGCGTTGTACCGAGGTAAAATAGTATAGTTAGACGAATCTTACCTTGGTACAGATGATGGATAACTCTTGTTTTCCCGAGGTACAAGCCTCGGGTAGTCGTGGGCTAGGGCCCGCCCACCACACCCTGCCACGACCATTACGTTTGCTTGTGCCAAAAAGAAAACATGAGGAATTCCAATCATTAAGCTCATTTTTATCCTGAATAATTAGGTGAAGATTGCTGTACCGGATGTTGCTTCCTTCTCCCTAGCCCACGACTACCCGAGGCTTGTACCTCGGGAAAACAAGAGTTATCCATCATCTGTACCAAGGTAAGATTCGTCTAACTATACTATGTTTTCAAATGAATTATTCTCCTATTTTCTAGTAATTTCACTTTGGTTCTTTTGTGTATGTCATAGGTGGGGTGCAGCTTGTCTACTCTTAGACAGATTTTTAGGGCTCTGTTCTGCAGTGTTTGCAGTTTTTTTAGTAGTTATTTTCTCGCACCCATGTAGTTTACATCTCCATAGTCAAAATAGGGGAGCACCATGCCCTTGAAGATTTTTATTGACATTTCTTGTGTCATGTAGTCTCTTAGCTTTGCAAATAGCCACAGTTTGTGGTTTACTTTTTGTATAATTTTGTTTATACATAGGTTGTAGTTTAGTTGGCTGTCCAACTCAAGGCCTAGGTATTTGTAATGGTCTACATTTTCTAGTGTTTGGTTTCCTAACTTACAGTGTAGTTTTCTTTCTGGCATTTGTTTATGCGAGAAGAGTACTGTTTTTGATTTGCTTGTGTTGATGGTTATTTTGTTGGACTCATACCACTCATCTAGTTTTAGTAGGAGTTTATTTAGTTTAGTTATTACCTCCTCTTCTGTGGTGCCATTTGCGTATATGACTGTGTCATCTGCATATAGTTGGAGGCATTCAGTTTGCAACCATTTTTCAAGATCGTTTATATAGATTATAAAGAGTAGTGGCCCTAACACTGACCCTTGGGGTACACCACATGTGACAGGTTGGTTGTCTGATAGTGTATTGTTTATTTTTGTTTTCTGTTGCCTGTTGTTCAGGTAGCATTTTATCCAATCCATAGTGTTGGATTTTATGCCCATGGTTTTTAGTTTTTCCAGTAGTATTTTGTGGTCTACTGTGTCAAATGCTTTGCTGAAGTCAATGAAGGCGGCTCCAACTAATTGTTTTTGGTTCATTGATGCCATTATGTTATTTGTTAGGTTAGCTATTGTTTTTGATGTGGAGTGCAGTTTCCTGAAGCCCCCTTGTCTTTCGTTTAGTATGTCGTTTTTTTCCAGGTGTTCATTGATGTGTCTATGTAACACTTTTTCAATGAGCTTGCCTGGGGTTTGAAGAATTGATATTGGCCTGTACTTTCCCATGTTTTGTTTGTCTCCACCTTTGTGAATGGGGGTGATGGTTGCCATTTTCCAGGCTGAGATAAAACGCCCCTTCTCAAAGGAGATGTTGAATAGGTCTACTATGGTGGCCGGGATGCCTTGGAGTGCCTCTTTCAGTATTTTGGTTGGTATTTCATCTATTCCACTTGGTTTATTCGTGTCTATGTCATTTATTAATTTTTTTACTTCTATCATATCTGTTGTGGATTTCGTTCTCCACAGTTCCTGATCTGTTTTCACATCTTTTTTTGAATTTTTCTGACAGCTTTTGCCCTATTGTGGCAAAGTGTCTGTTCAGTTTGTTTGCTGCATCTTTGTCTGTGAGCATTGCCCCTTCGTTATCTTGGAAGTTTGTATGCTCTTCTTTGTTATTTTTGGGGAATAATAGGTTTACATTTTTCCAGAATTTGTTTGTGTTGCTTCCCCAGTCTTTGTCCTGCTTTATTATGTATTTCTTTTTTGCTGTTCTCACAGCTTTGAGAGAGTTGTTTCTGGCGATGCGGTAGGCCAGTTTGTCTTCTATTGTTTCTGTGCGTTTTGCTTTATCACCCAGTTTACTTTTGGTTGTGATGAGTGTTAGCAGGTCTTTGTCTACCCAAGGGTCTTGGTTTTTTTGTATTTCTATTTTCTTCATGGGACACATCTCATCAGTTGATTTTCTTATTTCTGTGATGATGTTGTCCCAATAGATATCAACATCATCTCTGTTTTGTGTGATTTTGTTTATGTTTTGGTGCAGATGATTTTTTAATGTATCTTCTGAGTAGTTTTTTAGGGACCTGCCCATTTTGTATTCATAGTGATTTGTGCTTTTGAGCTTTTTCCTGGTTACATATACTAGTTTGTGGTCGCTTATACCCCAGCTTCTAGTGCCCCATTTTGTGGCATGATTTGAGTTGGTTAGTATTAGGTCTATTGTTGAGCTATTGTTGCTTAGCCTTGTGTTTTCAGTGATGAGCTGCTGCAGGCCTAAGATCTTGATGGTGGTTTGCAGCATTAGTTTATTTTTTTCATTGCTGCTGTAATTCACATTGAAGTCCCCTAGCACAAAGATTTCTGCATTTGTGGATTTTTTTACAGTGTTTATGCTCTTTTCTATTTCTTCAAGGAATACTTCAATTTTACCTGACGGTGGCCTATGTAGGCTCGCTATGGCTACATTTGCTTGCTTTTCGTTTTTTATTAGGCACCATAGTAGCTCTATGAGCTCATTTGAGAGATTTGTTGGTTTTAGCTTTTCAGTGTCTAGGTTTTTGGTGGCTTTGCAGTAAATGGCAACACCTCCACCTTTCTTTGTTTGGTTCATTGCATTAATGTGCTGTCTGTCATTACGTACAAGCCTATATCCGTCTATATTGAGGGTGTTGTTTTGGTGTTTGTCAGTGAACCATGACTGATAACGTTAGTACATCTAGATTGTCTTTTTTTAGATGCATTTTTATTATGTCTATTTTATTGGATACACTCTGGCAGTTTAGGTGGGTGAAGTGTGTGCCCCTTCCCAGTTTGCATTCAATCTCTTCTACCATATTTATTTTACTTTAAATAATATTTTTAGGATAGTGGTTGCTTGATTTCGCGAGTTTTTGATTTGATTTTGGCTTAGTGATTGATGGATTCGGGGTGTATGTGCTGGTGCATACAGCACACATGGCCCCTTTTGATAGATAGTCATGCATACCTCCATTACCTTTCCTTTTACCTGTGCGCATAGAGGAAGACATGAACATTAAAGTGTGTATTAGTTGTACCTGATTATACTTATGATTTAGGGTTTGGTTAGTGAAATTTATCAAAGTTCCAGTTCTCCGTGATGCTTTTTGACAGCCTGGCACTGGCATATCTGGCATATTCCTCATTGTAGTGTATACCATCTGTCATGCCAATGCCATATCGTGCCGCTCTCTTTCCATACCTTGTTTTGTGGGTTGATGGTTTGTTGTTTTTTAATCTAGTGTGGGCGGAAGTGGAGCAAGCTGTGCGTTGCTATGTTTTTTGCACGTCCTCCTTACCTGCTGGGAGAGCTCTTATGCTTTCTCCTGCTCTTCATTTTCAATTACTTCTTGTTTTCTTATGACATATTTGTTTTTGCTCGTTTATTTATTTGTTTATTTATTTGTATTTGCTTCCTTGCACAGGCTTTCCTTTATTTTTTGGAGGATGTTCCCCATTTTATTTTTGTATCCTTGTTTTACTGTTTCGCCTTCACTGGCGCTGTCCAGGTACCGACCTGAGCCCCAGTATGGGCATTTTGTGCATTCCCTGAATGCGTTTCCTGGAGCATTTATTAGTTTCTCCTTCAGGCTTTCGTTTTGTGTGAATTTTGCGCGGACGATGTCCTCCAGCACGTTTTCATTGGTTTTGCACCACTCCTGTGTTCTCCATATCTTCTTTGCCATTGCCTTTATCGTATATGGATTTTCAGTGTTGTCTATCATTCTCATTATGTCATGTTTCTCATGGTATTTTGCCATTATTGAGCTGTAGTATTGCTCCGCTGATGTATATTTTTTACCATCCTTTCCAGTGATTTCACACTTGTAGAGATTGCTGAAAGGGGAGTTGTGTCCTTGGAAAGACACTCCCCATGTGTGTTCCCTAGTTGCTGCCTTCTCTGGCGTGATTTCTGCTATTTCTATTTCATCAAATTCGTTGGGCTTATAGATTTTTCCATTTACCTCTATATTGCATCCTTTCATTTTGATTGACTTTATTTTGTCATTTTTGTTCTCCATTGCAAGTGTGTACATTTGTTGTACCGTTTTCTCATGTAGCATTTCGGCTTCTGATCTGACCGGCCTCATTGTTACCTTGCTGTAGCTTTCTTTTGACTGGAGCATTTTTTTTCTCTGGAAGAGTTCTTTTTTGTGTGACTACTTTTCCAGCTGGATTTTGATGCTCCTTGGTCTGCTTATGATTTTTTCGGTGTTTTGGGTTTCTGTATGTTTGGTTTCCTTGTCTTTATTTTTGTCTGAGGTCTGCTCGTTGTTGTCTGTGGTATTTTTTGGTGTTGCCTCTTTTTTCATTTTCTTTCCTAGATGGAAGGCTTTGGTCACTACCGTCCAGCCAAAGTCACAATCTGCTTCTTTTAGCATGTTTGTGACAGTTTTCTCCATGTTTTCATATTCTTTTTCCAGGATGCCGTGTATTATGATGCTAAGTTTTTTCCCATCACTTTTTCTCGCCTCTGTTTGGGCTGTATCCGTGGGTGGCTTCCTTGTGTCCGTGGGCGCAGTCCTGGCATTGTTTATACCTTTGTTTGTGTTTGTGTTGTTCTTTGCGTTTTTGTGTATTTTGTTTTTAAATTTGGTGGTTTTTTGTTGTTGATTTATTTGTGTGCTGGTGAGTGATAACTGGTGAGTGATAATAGGGGAATCTATCAGTTCACTCAACTCAACAGTGGTTTTGAGGCAGTTAGACATTATAAATCACACACACACACACACACACACACACATCAACAGTAAAGCAAAATATATGGATGCTAATATGCCATGGTACTTAGCTGTGAGTGCTGGTACGTTCTAGGTTAGATTAGTCTAATGAACAATTTTTTGGTTATGAGTATTTGTGTGCTGGTGAGTGATAACTGGTGAGTGATAATAGGGGAATCTATCAGTTCACTCAACTCAACAGTGGTTTTGAGTCATTTAGACATTATAAATCACACACACACACATCAACAGTAAAGCAAAGTATATGGGTGATAATATGCCATGGTACTTAGCTGTGAGTGCTGGTACTTAGCTGTGGGTGCTGATACTTTGCTTCAAAGCGCGTCCACTCTGACACTCACAGTCGCCGTTTCCCGCCGTTTTTGATGGTCTCGCTGTTGTTTTGTTTATATTTTTAGTAGATTCCTCCTATATGTGTTGTCCTTGCATTCCTGGGCCTATCCTGTAGTATCCTGGGATGTTTATGAGGAAGATCCACTTAGATTTTGATTATTATGCACTGTTTTGAACATTGGTACTCGCAATAATCGGCGTCCGCACTTTCAGCATCCACGTCCTGTCGCCATTTTGTCAGACTCCTGATGTTAGCTCTAACTATGATGTTATGTTCATTCTAAAGTGTATCTAGATACTAGTACTGGCAAAACATATATAATTGTACAATCTAGACTTTCCCATACAAATAAAATACAATGTAGGCAGGTCCCAAAGATTATGAAAACCAAGCTATCTAGAGCCGGTGAGGGTGAATGATGGTAGAGTGTTTACATAAGCTGTTTGCAGGGCAGGTAAAAGCCCAACACCAGCACAGGTATGGATGCACAGGAGAGAGGGTGTGAGAGATTACAGATATGCCAAGGAACTGGATGTGTGAGATAACAATACATGCTGGGTAGGCAGCAAGAGGGGGCAGGTGGGGTGGGTGTGGGTCACCACACCCCTCCCACCTCCCACACTCTAGATTGACAGGTGAGGTTGACCAATGATTGTTTGTCTACTAAGCTGACTGGAAAAATACACAATAAAAAGAAGGGTACTGGTAGTGTGGATATATATATCCAACCTAGCAGACTGAGAAGCAAGAACAATAAAGCCGAAGCAACCCACACTGTCAGCCCTGACTTACACACTGTTGTTTTGAGGTTTTTGGAGTGTAGTGCAGTATTTCTGTATAGTATAGTGGATAATATTAATAGTAATTTCAGACCTCTTGGCTTCCACATCAAACCGGATATGGTGCAAATTATATCTGATTCTAGGGGAGTACTATCCTCTAGTTAACAGTAGGGTTTGTCCTGGACATGAGATCTACTCCTGGTAGAGAGGCAAACGTAGGGTTAATCCCCCCTGAACCTGAGACCTACTCCTGGTAGATGCAAACGTAGGGTTAGTTTCCTTGGACCTGCGATTTACTGCTGGTAGAAATGTAAAGACTCGACTGGACACGAAGACGTCTTAGTATCAAGTGTTTATTTCTGGACCACCCTGCGCTGGTTCCGGCGCGGCTGGTCACTCTCGCCAGTGACCAGCAGTACATATACATTACATCCTCCCCTTTCCAACAAGTTCATGAATATGGTCCGATCGACCCTTATGCTTAACATGTATTTGTGTCAGTTTGGTCCATGGTAGCAGTCATGAAATCAAGAATTAAATGCCTTAATTCTAACATTACGTTTGTTCACTTTGTCCATTGGATCTCACTAATCTCAGTGTATGCCGTGTCATACGGTCTATCTCCATTCTTAACAGTAGTTGCACAATTTAACATATACAGTTACCACTATAAACAAGACGTTATTACTTTAGCCACACTCGTACCTTATTAGCTCATGGACGGCCACAGCTGCGTGCTAATTGTACCCAAAACGATTGACCGGGTTAATTACTCGACCGTATCTTGTTGATTTTTTTTCGCCGATCTGTGTGGCCTGCTGTTTGTAATTTGTTTGGCGGTCCATCGTGCGGTCTTGTCATTCGACTTGCACTGAGGGTTGTTTCTTGGTTTTGCGTATGTGCATGCGGTTTCGCTTCAAAGTTTTCCCCTGCAGATTACGTATGTCATAGTCTCTGTCGTTTGTTTTGCTTACTCCGATAACAGTCCCGGGGGCCAAGGTACCCTGATGCGTGAGATAGTGAATGTCATCATTCATTTCTAACCTCGGGTGTTGATTGCCGACTCGACTGTCGTAGTAATGTTTCTGAGCTTGTTGAATCTTGGTGATTTCTTTGTGTTTTGCACTTTGTGTCCTAGGTTTTAATTGCTCTCGTGTGTCAGGGAGCTTGGACCGCAGCCTCCTGCTCATCAGCAGCTGCACTGGTGATGCGTCGATCCCTACTATAGGTGTGTTACGGTAGTTTAATAGTGATATGTGATAATCTTTATCTTCCATGATGGCTTTTTTATAATTTTTTTTATTGTTTGCACGTAACGCTCTGCCTGTCCGTTGCTTTGGGGAAACTGAGGGTTTGAAAAGACTGCTTGGAAGCCGTAGTCGGCTGCAAATTTGTTGTATTCTTGGCTTGAGAACTGAGGCCCGTTGTCGGATACAACTATCTCGGGAATGCCATGCCTGCAAAATTGTTGCTTTAATGCATCTATCGTTGCCAAACTTGTGGTTATGGGTAATTCTGTTATTTCCGGGTATTTACTGTAGTAGTCGACTACCACGAGAAATGTTCGTTGTTCCACATAGAACAAGTCCACTCCCACTTTCTGATAGGGAGCGTTTGGGATGTTGTGCGAACGCAGTGGTTCTTTTTGTTGATTGTTTTGGAATTTCTGACATATCGGGCAGCGCGATATCATGTCTTCTATTTGCCTCTGTAACCCAGGCCAAAAAATATAATCTCTCGCCAACTGTTTGCTCTTTGCAATGCCCTGATGCGTTTCGTGTATCAATGCTAACACCTTTGACTGTGATTTTTGCGGAATTATAATTCTGTCCCCCTTAAATAACAGACCGTCTTCTGCTGCTATATCATGTCGGAACGTATGGTACGGTTTTGTGCTGGGCGTTAGCTGATTTGTATGTGTTGGCCAACCTGTCTCTGCAAGCTGTTTGACGTCTTGCAGTGTCTGATCGTGTGTTGTTTCGGCTCGAATCTGTTGTGTGATGCCACCTAGGATGTCAACTGCTGCTATGGTCAACTTCGTGTCAAACAAGTTGTTCGGCTCTATGGATGAACTGTGGTCTCTTGACAGGGCATCTGCAACATACATTGATGAACCTTTTATGTGTGTTATGGTGAGATCATAGTTTAAGATGCGCATACGTTGCATGCGCGCAGACAACATGTGCAACGGTTTATTCAAGATCGCCACCAGCGGCTTATGGTCAGTTTGGATCACCACTTTTTTACCAAATATGTAGTTGTGAAACTTAGTGCACCCAAAGCAAATCGCGAGCAATTCCTTCTCGATTACGGCGTAGTTACTTTGGGTATCATCTAGTGCTTTGGATGCTAATGCTATGGGTCTCCCCTCCTGTATTAAGGCTGCACCCAACCCTGATTTGGATGCATCTACTTGCAGTACCACTTCTTTGGACACATTATAGAACCTTAGTACGGGTGCTCTAGTCAATAGTGCTTTTAGTTTGTCAAACGCTGTCTGCTGTTCACTGTCCCAATGCCATGCGACTTCTTTGTTCAACAGTATTCTGAGTGGCTTAGTGATGCTGGCCATGTTCGGTATGAATTTGTTTACATAACCTACCATACCCAGGAACCGCTGAACTGCTGCTACATTTGTGGGTGTCGGCATGTCATTTATTGCTTGAACTCGTTCTCTGCTGGGTTTTAGACCATCTTTACTTATTACATGCCCCACGTAAGACACTTCTGACTGGCAAATCTTGGATTTGCTAAGATTGAGCTTGAGGTTTACCTGCCGTGCTCGCTCTAGGACTGCTTTAAGGTTCGCGTTGTGCTCCTCTACAGTTCGCCCGTACACTAGGATATCATCTGTCACTACGTTGACACCCTTGAGGTCACCTAATATGCGATTCATCTCATAAATGAATATGTCGCCGGCAGTTTTTATGCCGAACGGCAGCCTTGTGTACCTGTACCTACCTCAAGGAGTATTAAAGGTGCATAATTTGGAACTGTCATTGTCCAGCTCGATTTGCCAGTAGCCGCTATTGGCATCTAACACTGAGAACACTTTTGCTTCTTCCAATTTGGACACTACTTCCTCGACCGTACGGGTTGGGTACGGCCCTCTTTTTATTGCTCGATTCAGCTTGGTAGGATCTAAACAGATACAAATCTTATTCGGCTTTTTCACAATAGTTATGGAATTTACCCAGGGAGTAGGTTCAGTTATCTCGACAATCACCCCTAACTTCAACATTCTATCAAGCTCATCTCGCACTTTCTCTTCAATCGCGTGAGGCACGCGTCGTGGAGGGTCAATCGTTGGCTGAATGTCTGTGTCTACATGTATTTTTGCACCGGTTTTTATGGTGCCCAACCCCTTAAACACATCTGAATAGGACATTACCAGTTTTTCAGCCGCCGAGGACGTTATGCTTGGTGGAACCTGCTGCACCGAATCAGCATCGATGTCATCTACGCGGTTGAGCAGGTTGAGGCTGACGCACGCCTCCTTGCCTAGGATCGGCCCTCCCTCTGCGATCACTTGGAACCGCAACTCTTGATCTCGTACGGTGATTGTCGCCTCCCCGATCGGTTGTATCCTGTGGCCCGAATAGGTGATCAGCCTGCATGTCGGTGCCGCCAGGGTTGTCTTCTTCAGTTTGTTGAATACGCGCACAGGCAAAATGTTCGCTTGCGATCCTGTGTCAAGCTTGAAACGCACCAGTGTTTTTTCCACAGCTAAATCCACGTACCACAGCTCTGGTTTTATCCTGGCGAGTTCCTTGTCCATCGCTCCAACAAACAGCTCGTCATCGCTGGAGGCCAATCCTTCCTGCTTACATTCCTCCAGGATGTTATGTGTGTCCACAGCAATGTCGTCCACTGGTGTGGCTGATTGTTGTGTACTGTGACACACCTTGACGAAGTGTCCTATTTTGCTGCATCCTGCACATGCTTTCCCTTTTGCCGGGCACACGCCCCGTCTGTGCACATAACCACACCAAGCACATGTGGCCTTTGTTGTTGTTGCTGTGGCCACGCTCTGCTGGCCACGCCATTGGAATGGCGGCTGCTGTCTGGGAGCCGGTGCACCGGCGCCTGACTTCTGCTGTGTGCGCATCGCGTCCACTGGGCTGTCGCTTGAGTCCAGTGTACTGGTCAAGTGCTTTGCCGTGAACTCACTCATTCTGCATATTTCTTCACATCTTTGTAGAGTTAGTTTCTTTGTTTGAAGCAGCCGGTTCCTGAGTCTGTCACACTTGACACCCCCTATCAGGCGGTCACGCAACAGTGAATCCTCTATTGCGCCATACTCACAGCGCGCTATCATACTTCGTAATTCCCGTATGTATGTGTCCATGGTAGTGGTTGTCTGGTTGTGGTGATTAAACCTAAAGCGTATGACGGTCACATCGGTTTTTTCCTCGCAGTATGCTCGGAACGCGTCTATCAGAGGATTAATTTTGTCCTCGGTGTTCTGGTCGAAATGCATGGCCCTGTGCACTTTCTGGGCCTCGGGCCCAGCCACGTGTAAAAAAACACAACATTGTGCTTTCTCTGAATTTGAAGATACACCTGTAGCTCCGGCGAATATGGTGTAGGCATGGTACCATGTTTCCCAGTTAGTGCCTAGGTCACCATCCAGTTGCAGTTGCCCTGGAGGTTTCAGGCCAGACAACGGCATGTCAATACGGCTTGGGTTCGGATCTGACACCATGTAAAGACTCGACTGGACACGAAGACGTCTTAGTATCAAGTGTTTATTTCTGGACCACCCTGCGCTGGTTCCGGCGTGGCTGGTCATTCTCGCCAGTGACCAGCAGTACATATACATTACAGAAAGACATACACATAGAGCTAGTTCCGTACACCGAGGGTCCACACCTGAGAGAACCACACACCCAGGGTCCACACCTGAGAGATATACCATTAACCGAGGGTCCACACCTGAGAGATATACCATCAACCCAGGGTCCACATCTGAGAGATAACCATACACCCAGAGTCCACACCTGAGAGATATACCATCAACCCAGGGTCCACATCTGAGAGAGAACCATACACCCAGGGTCCACATCTGAGATACACCCAGGATTGGGAATATTATGTAATTGTTTATTTTTCACGGTAAAATTGTTACTGAAAGTCATTAGTGTTAGTTCCTGTTCACCCAGGGTCCACACCTGGAGCCGTGTGCATTACGCGGTGTTAGCGCTCCAAAACTGGTTTTGACGGGAATTCCCGTGTTACCGACGAAAAGACTATGCAAGAAGCCAGGTTAGAGCTAACCTGTCGAACGTAAACTGGGGTAACCTAACCCCGTTCCATAGCAGTGTTAGCGGTAAACCCAGTCGGTTAGCTGTCCATTCAACATCGTCTGTGCGTGCGTGCGTGCGTGCGTGGTTGTGGTTGTGTGTGTGTCTGTGTCTATGTGTCTCTGTGTCTGTCTCTGTGTTTGCGTGTCTCTCTCTGCAAAGTCAGGTCCGGTGTGTTTCTGTCTATGTGTATGTCTGTGTGTGTCTCTGTCTGTATGTGTCTCTGTCTGTGTGTGTATGTCTGTGTCTCTGTCTGTGTGTGTGTCTGTCTGTGTCTCTCTGTATGTGTGTCTCTATCTGTGTCTCTCTCTGTCTCTCTCTCTGCAAAGTTTGGTTGGGTCGGGTAAAGTCGGGTCGGGTAAAGTCGGGTCGGGTAAGGTAAAGTCAAGTCGGGCAGGGTAAAGATGGGTATAGGGTAAAGTCGGGTAAAGTCAAGTCAAGTCGAGTGAAGCCAGGTCAGGTAAAGTCAAGTAGGGTAAGGTAACGTTAAGTCGGGTATGGTAACGTCAAGTCAGGTAAAGTCTACTCGGGTAAAGTCTGGCCGGGTAAAGTCTGGTCGGGTAGAGTATAGTCGGGTAAAGTCTAGTCGGGTAACACCGGTGCCAGTTAGAGGGGATTCCCCAATCTAAAAATAACTGGAACGGTTAGCTACGTAAAGTCTAGTCGGGTATAGTCTAGTCGGGTTTAGTCTAGTCGGGTAACACCGGTACCAGTTAGAGGGGATTCCCCAATCTAAAAATAACTGGAATGGTTAGCTACCCTAACCACTTTTCGCGCCCCTGCATACAACTTGACCTACTTCACCACCCTGGTGATAGTTACCCTGGCGTTAGCTTTTAACATCAGGCGAGGCAAACACCGGTTCATGCATATGGCCCCTGGTGTAGACTAGTTCCCGTACACCCATGGCCCACACCTGGTATAGACACACATAGGACTAGTTCCTGTACACCCAGGTTCCACACCTGGTATAGACGCATGTGGGGCTAGTTCCCATACACCTAGAGTCCAAACCTGGTATAGACACACATAGAGCTAGTTCCGGTACACCCAGGTTTCACACCTGGTATAGAAACACATAGAGCTAGTTCCCATACACCCAGGGTCCACACCTGGTATAGACACATAGAGCTCAGGGATGAAAGATCTCCACGATTTCTCGGATTTCCGGGATCTTTCAATCCCGCAGCACCATCAGCTTACACTAATATGTAGTGCAGAGGACGCCGCACTATCAGCATATACTATTAAAAGATGCTCCAAACTACGCAGCACTATCACTTGTATCAGCATATACTACTAAAACATGCTTCAAATGGTGCAGCACTATCAGCGTATACCAATATATATGAAACCCGACTTCCAGGAATTTTCCGCGATTCCCTGACAATGCTAAGCCTACGAGAGAACATCCGCATTTCCGCTTTTTTTCCCGGAGACTACTTTCATCCCTGAGAGCTAGTTCCCGTACACCCAGAGTCCACACCTGGTATAGACACATATAGAGCAAGTTCCCATACACCGAGGGTCTACACCTGGTATAGACACACATAGGGCTAGTTCCCATACACCGAGGGTCTACACCTGGTATAGACACACATAGGGCTAGTTCCCATGTACCGAGTGTCTACACCTGCTATAGAGACACATAGGGCTAGTTCCCATACACCGAGGGTGTACACCTGGTATAGACACACATAGGGCTAGTTCCCGTACATCCAGGTTCCACACATGGTAGAAGCACACACAGGTTTAATTCCTATTCACAAGGGGTCCATCACATATACTATGTACTATAGCCTGGATATTTTGTCTCGCTCGCTTTCCATTGTCACACTAATATAACATTAGCCTAATTGATTTGAGACTCAGATCATGCAGTTGTACATGCCTATGATGAGAATGTGCTTATCATTTCTAGCCTCCTATTTAATTAGGAATCAGCTTATTTAAACTTGTAAAATCAGCCGTTTGTCTTCAAAGAATTTTTTTAATGGCAACCATGTATATAAATTACTTTTTATAGCAACAATCAAATGTATATAAGGATACCTAGTTTAACATTGATTGATCTATTCTGTAGACATTATTGAATTGGTTTACATGTACTACTCTTTGAGTGACGATTGCCACAGTACATTAAGTAGACTGATGTGGGTTGGAAGCCGACTGTCTTAGTGATAGGTGTTGCCTGTGTCGCCCTGTGTTCCGCCAGGCGCTGTTTGACGGGGTTGTGTCGGCCGCTGAGAACGGCGGGCAGCGTGCTATCACCAAGGTGCACCTTGGCTACACGCGTGAACAGGTTGACGCCATCCAGCGACTGAAGAACGCAAAGGACGACTACCAACGCCTGGGGCTGATGGCCAGCGCCAACAGGTCAGTACGAGGCGCTGCGCCTCTCCGAACTTGGCGTTACTGTGGTTGTAGAAACGCCAGCACCACCTGGTGCCTGCTTCCGCCTTTTTTTAAATGTATATTTGTTGGTGTGATGGGTGTATTTATGCTTCCCATAACAATGTTATTAAGATCTAAGACTAATGACTTGTTTTCACCACTAGAGAGTAATAGTCTTGTGACTCCCCTTGTTTTTATCACTTTCAGTTGTTGTGTAGCTATCTACTGCATGCAGTCTTTCTCTGTTTGTAAGCATTCTCCCACATCCCCCCCCCCCCCCAAACCTCTATGAGTTTGTTCGTTCTACAATTGGATAGTTGTTTGGTTACCAATAGTTACTTTCTCTGACTGTCTTCACCTTGCTGTGTTAATGGTCATTAGTTTTTTTATTTTAAGTTCAAAGTTTACCTTCTGTATGTATCATACCTAGTATGTATAACCTCTAAGACTTTGCTTGAATTATCAGTGTATTTTCTATTTATTTATCTATTTTTCTTTTTCTGTTTTAATTCATTATATTTGTTTTTGTCGTTAGTCTAGCAGTGCATTTAGCTCTCTTTTGATTAATTTTGTTAATGTTTCTATTGTCCCTGTACTTCTTTCTTCTACTCCCAGTGTATTCCATTTCCTTGCCTCGCTACTCCTCTCATATGACCTATTTTTGGCTCTGTTTATTGTCAGTCTGGGGCCATCACTGCCTCTTGTTGCCTTTTTTGTTACCTGCACCCTCCCAGGCTTCCTTGACTCCCTGAATGCTGCTATTTTGATCCGTTGTTTTTTTTAAGTAGTAACATTCCTCAAATAGACTAGGCATAGCCAATCATTTAAATAACTCTCCGAAACCGAGTGAGTTTTTGTTGTCGTTCACATTTTCATCTTTGAAGTATTTTTGTTGAAATGTAATTTAATCAAATACGTTTCCCATTTATGTCGATTTATGGCATTATGTCTGAGTAGTTGTTACTGCATTATAGTAAGATGGAATTCAATTGCAAAAGGCATGTCTTTCTACTGCTGCAGGGATGACGTCAACCGAGCTTACCGGAAACTGGCGGTCCTACTCCACCCGGATAAAAGCGTCGCACCGGGCAGTGAGGACGCCTTCAAACTGCTGGTCGCCGCGCGAACTAACCTCCTCAAGAACGCCCGGTGACGTCATCACCTATTCCGTGAACAGCGATGTCAGCTCGTGATGTACTGTGGTGTCACCATTGGATGATATCCCGCCTGCCATCTAGATCTCACTGCTGTCAGTAGGTACCGGCAGCGAAATTAAAATATATGCATAGAGTGCAATATCTTTATTCCATCCTGTAGACGTTGAAATTACAAGCCCAAATCCAAAAACAGTTAGGCTATATATATTATTGCTCTTGAGATAATAATTTTGTAAGATTAAATATATAAAAATGTATTAATTTTGAATTAAAAGTGGAACCATGACCAAATATAATAAAAAGTGGAAGGATGTGAGGGGAGTTCTGCTGAACAGTTTCCATTGTATATATAAAGGAATTTTAATTGTCAATTGCTAACTCAATTAGTCAAGCAGACGTTTAATAAGACAATGTCAAAAAGTGCAATTCATAACCAAAAAAAATCATTCTGATTTGGCCAAATAGCCATTTTCAAAGCAGTGTTTTTGTGGAAAACTGCAACGAGACTGAATAAATGTGAAATAGTTCACCTATTCATGACAGTGTAACACCCTTTTTTTTCAGAGCTCTATCTGTAGAGAATCAAAAGATATTTGCATCCTAAAATGTCAAAAAGTGTAATTGTTTGCATGTAAACAGCATCTGTAACTGAATTATTTTCAACATTTCAATGTTTGAAAGCTCATTGCAGCAAACCAATCTTTTGAATCTTCCTCATATTTGGCACAGTATTACAATAACCATTCTCTAAGACTAATAGATATTATTTATATCAATATTATATCCAGAAATATTGAAAATATTGAATTTTGATTGAACATATAAAGACAAATTGTTGGAAAACCAAATACATCAATTTGATGAATATTTAAATGATCATTGTAGCTTAACCAATTGGTTAAACTTCCTATAAATTGACAGTGCACATCAGCTGGAGGTAATACACATTATCGTATTAATATTCAGTCTAGAAATACAAAAAGTGCATTTTGATTGTACATACAATAGAAAAGTGTACAAAATAAAAAAATAAAAGTTTGTTCATCAAGCTTTGAACACTCACTGTGGCTGATCAAATAGGTGTATTTTCTTCAAATTTTACACACATAGCATATGGAACTAATGCATATTGGGTATAAGAATAATTGTGCTAAAAATATCAAAAGCTGCATTTTGATTGTAAGTACAAATTAAAAGTGTCTGAAACCAAAAATATTGATTTAAGTAAATCTTTAAATATTCACTGTGCCTAGAACAATGGTTAGATCCTCCCCACATTTGGTCTAATATTAGATTATCCATTCTGTAGTATATCTCAATAGACATCACTGTCATATACATGTTTCTACATGGGCGTTACCATTGTGAAACTAGTGTGGTCAGCAAAGGTCCAAACAAGTTGGTGTCAATATTCTATCTGCGGCTCCTTGCACTAACTAGCACTATAGTAAGATTGGTATCATTGGAAAGGGAATCAAATTCCCTATCTATCCATACCAAATCTTATTAGGTTTTAAATATTTTTTAATTCAGTAAATGGGTTCTAATCTTTCAAAATAATTTAAATTGCAGAATTTGACCTTTTTGACCTATGGCAAACTATATATGGATAGAAAGCTGAGGTCATTGCGATTATTCTCGTACCATCCAACACTTTCTACGATGTAGTGCAAGGAAGCGCCAGCCAATTAAAGATAGCCTGTTTTCTGAGTCGTTTTCATTGACACCAGTGATGAAGGAATATTGACCCTATACTGTCATAATACTAATTGATTTTACATCAATAAAAACTTAGTATATATTCAAGACCATTAGATAGAACAAATGTTGGTCTTCTAAGTTATGCAATTTCATAAAAATCAAATACATACAGAAAAAGTTATGAGCATGTGAATATTGGTGAAAAAGAAACGATTCATTGATTTTTAGGGGCGCTGCTGGTACCTACTGTCAGTGTAGGAACCGAGCTGCTGACTCAGCGCACCAAAACTACCGATATTGACTGTGATTTAGTGATGCTGGTAGGGATTTAGTAATGACGGTTTACTTGTCGACATTACCAGTTAGATACACTAATTTTATTGAATGTGCTTCTTATTTTCACATTAGAAGACAAGTGTATCTTAAACTGGAAAGACTGCAACATCGTGGTCGCTGTTATCATAGTAGCAATGGTTATAACTTGGCGACACTGAGCACTATTCATAATGGGTTCATTTAAGTGGTGGCACTGTTGAACAGTAACTAAGCGAAACTAGTGAATGCTGTGTGTACACGCTAAGCGCTTAAAGTTGCATGGTCCGATTAAATATAATTTTGTCAAAATTAAAACAGCTACTTACATTTGATCCTATATATCCAACTTAGATACTGGTGTATTAGCTAATGATTTGGGACAGCATATACAGAATAACCAGTGAATTTATAAGCTCACCCATTTAGACACTCACTTTGAAACACCCATTATGCAAGGAGGCCATTAACCAACTAGGCCAATCTCGTGACCTCATTAGGCTCCCCCCAACCAAGTAGGCCTACTGTGCAGGGCCATAGAGGGGGAGGGGAAATGAGGTGGATGTGTCTGTGTTTCCTGACCTGACTTTACAGAGACATACATTCACACAGACATACATACACACACAGACAGACACACGTAGATGGGTTACTCTCCTGAAAACTGGCCAGAAGTGTCATGTGGAGAGTTAAAATCTAATATTTGAATTCTTTACTTTTTTGGTTGCAAATGAAAGCTGGAAATATTCCCTTTACATCTATGTAAAATATAGATCGATGAGATAAAAAATAAAGGTGTAGTCCATGATTAAGCTATGTGTTGCTCACATGTAACACATGTTTAGGACACCACACAGTCTGCTTAATTTAAATCTAAGCAGAATTAAATAATTTCATACTTAGAAGGATATTAATTATGGCATAATATACAGAAATATGTAGTGCTTATATTGATAAAAGAAAATAATTTCCAGCCATGCTTTATTCACTGAATAATTAGTGTACAATATTTGTGTGGCATCCAGACACCACTGGTTACACATGTGACGGAATTTGTAATGTTATTTCTGAAGACATCAACATTTTTTTTTAAAGTGAAGCATGCATACATTTGATATATCAATACAATACAAGATGTTAATAAGGATTCAAACACGTCCCATATATCAGGTTACAAATGGCTGACTGTAAAATGTTTTTTTTGGGTACAAAAACACTTCATAACTAAAAGGACCAAAGTTGCACACAGTTTATTTTATTTCCCTTATTTCTTTCATCAAATCTGAACATGAATATGAAAAGTATAAGGACAAAAATAAGTAGGAAGTTTTTTTTATTGATGTTTTAAAATCCCATCCCATGCTGACCAGTTTTCAGGAGAGTGACCCATATATAGACACACAGACAGACATGCACAGACAGCACACACAGACACAGAAACACACAGACATGCACACACCCGACATCCACAGACACACATAACCCGACCTGACTTTGCAGAGAGAGACACACACACACACAGACAGAGACACATAGACAGACACGCACAGACAGAGATAGACACACACATACATACACACACATACATAGACACACAGAGACAGACACACACACACAGACATACATACATGTACAGAAACAGACATACACAGAAACATAGACAGACACACACACATACACAGAAACACACAGATAGACACACATACATACAGAAAGACAGACACACACAGACATACATAGACAGACAGACACAAGCAGACAACTGACATATTATATTTTGTTAAAATGTACCCCACCAAACAGAAATACCTACCTACAGGCCTGTCAGGTTCCAGGATTAGTAGGTCATCTCACATCACGTGGTCACTGAGAGATGACCATCTGGGTCATAGCCACAGGACTTTTGGCAAGCTTGTAGAAATTATTTTTGGTTCTTTCAGCTCAAATTACTTCAAAACTAATCATCTTTAATCAAAATCACTCCGGACTAATGATTAGTAGGTCGTAATGATCAATTTGATATATTTATCTAAAAAATAAGACAAAAATTCATATGTCATCGGACCATGCAACTTTAATGGCTATAATTAAGTCGCACTGCTTCTCACTTTGTGATACGATCAACACCTCGCACTTAAATCCAACAATGGTGACGAAATGTTATTACTAAGTACGACGGCCTAATAATACTACTGTTACCTCGCGAGAGTGACACCAAACGGATCTGTTTCTGGCTATTACTAAGTAATACTACAATGCAGATTCAAATGTAGTTCGAGTGTATTGTATTATAATCGAAAGACATGGTTCTATATCCATGTCGTCGGGTTCATCTAGGATGTTGAAAAGCCTTGAATTTCATTTGACTTAAAGTTGCATAGTCCGATGGTTTTGGGTTTAGGTAATTTTTCTGAGATAAATATATTAGGTATCTATATCCATGTCGTCGGGTTCATCTAGGATGTTGAAAAGCCTTGAATTTCATTTGACTTAAAGTTGCATAGTCCGATGGTTTTGGGTTTAGGTAATTTTTCTGAGATAAATATATTAGGTTGGTCGTTATAATCTAACTTACTTCAGTTTGAAGTAACTTTTATCTTGGCTAACTTTGGAGATATTTGAAGCAGAACCATGCGAAATTAATTTGGCAAGCATGCCAAAACTCTGACACCATAGGCTTCTGCAGTAAGCTGTTCTATTCATTTGTCTCAGCATTCCCTTCTGTGTGATGAGAAATGCTTCATGAGTGCACTAGTATCTAAGTTACATATGTAGGATCAAATCTAGGTCATTGTTTTGGTTTTGAAAATGTGATCTTTCAGCTTTAATGCATGGCCTTGAAAGCCTTGAATTTTTACCAAGTAATTTTGGATTTAATATTTTGGTTAAAGCTGCATAGTCTGATGTAAATATCAAATTTTCAAAACCAAAACAATTATCTACGTTAAATTTTACATATCCAACTGGCACACTCAAAACCATCGGACTATTCAACTTTCTTTTTTAATACTCTCTTTTCTGATGAGTTACAACTGTAGGCGAACCTTAGATCGATAGCAAGTCGGAGCACCTCATCATTATTGGTGTTAATGTGTAAACAAAATATATATATATATATATTTGACCTCGCTACTACGCCTCTGGCTACTCATAACCCGGGGAGAAGGAAGTACATCCAGGTCCAGCAATTAGCATAATCAGCTCACAGCAGGAGGACGTCTTGTGAGCAGCTCCGGCAGTTTTTCTACATTTACTACAAAACAAACAGGTTAGTATCTTTCAAACTCGATACGTTGGTTCAGTTCATGTTGGCATTCACGTACAAAGTTTTTTGAAACTTTTCGAGAAGTTATTACTGTTTTACAGCTTAGTTTCTATCGGTTTTGATATGATCGATAGAACAATGCCTCCATTGTTTGGTTATTAATTAATTAAGCCGCCCATTGCTCAACGGAGAGATGTTTGGCAGGAGCCACTTACATCGTTAGGGATTTTTTCCCTGGGTTTCATTAGATTCCCCATTTGTGATTCTCGTTAAGGCATAGCTCCGAGTCCTATAGTATTTTCTTCAACTTGTTGGCGAAGAAAGCCACAGGTGGGAGAAGTTTATAGGTGCTTAGAGTGTGGGAGGGCACGCTACACTGGTCCCTACCCCTCGTTTGGATCGGTTGGTTACCCATACCATCATCCTGTGACTGTCTGTTAACCATACACCTGCGTTAACAACCTTATTAATGCCATAAATACACACCTAGTATAATTATATTCTAATTATCAGTGTGCTATTCAGCCTAAGACAATGCCTAATCATTGTTTTTCGGTTTTACTCACAGTCTCTGAGCGATGGCTACGAAGTGGAGTAAGGCAGAGGCAACTCACGCACTTCATGCAGATGAAGATGCCACACTGCCTGCACGGGTACAAAGGTTGCCATCGCTAGAACAACAAGATTCTGAGGAGGTGGGGGGTGGGGGGGCTATGACACCAGCCCCTGCGCAGCTGACCTAGACTAGCAGGTTGCCAGACTGGTACAACAGAAGATGGAAATGTTACCATCGAGAGCGGCTTCCTCTAAGAAGAAGCAGACTACGGTCCTGCTTGACTCAAATGAGTCTGAATGGGAGGATGGTGGAGGATCAGGCCTCACCTGATGGTGAGTCAGAGGAGGAGGTGTTTGTGTCAGCTAGGAAGCACAAACACAAGAAAAGAGACCACTCTTCCGAAGGAGACGAGTACAGGAAGGCCCACAAAAAGAAGCCCCTCATGATGGCGGAGAACAAGTTCTCATCACTCTGCGATGATATGAACGGGGGGGGATTGCTTTACTTACAGCAACAAGCAACTTCCTCTCCTACAGTCGGGATGGCCGAATGAGTTAGAGCGTCCGTATCCCATGTTGGTAGATCGTGGGTTTGAATCTTGGTCGAGTCAAACCAATGGCTTAAAAATTTATACTTATTGCTTCCTAGCCTGGCACTCGGCATTATAGTGTGGTATGTAATGTAAGGAAAACAGCTCCCATAGGATTTTTGTGCTAAAATAAAAAAATATTTTTTGCAGTTCTGGCTTCAATAGGGTTCAGGCTAACAGAAAATGATGGGGTCCAAATTTTCAGACCCCTCCCCCCTTCGTGGGAGGTCATTTCCATTTTGAGACCCCCCACAACTGGCCATTCACCTATCTCCGGAAGTTATTGATCGATTTTCATACTTGAAGTGTCGATTTGTAGGTTTTCAGGTAAGCTGAGTTGATTTGTAGCACTTACAAAGCAACCGGAAGTTTCCTTCTTGCACTTCCAGTCAGTATATAGGGTCTCGCTCCGTATCCTCACCATGTATGATCAGATTTTCACAATTTGTGAAACTTTTGTGAAGAACTCTGAGCTGATTCTTTGCAAAGTTCCTCTGGGAGAGTTACTGAAGTATTTGCTGGCAAAACTGTCAAATCCGACATCGAAATTCGGAAGAATCAGTACACTATTCATCGATGTCCATATCTGGAGTATCCTCCCGAATAGTATTTGCACAGTCACTGCCATAGCATTTACAGAGTGGAGTGCAGGGCAGGCCATTCTTCAAGCAGCTACACCTAATTCCCTTGCACCCTGCTTTGCAGCCACATTTGACGAGTTCAACTATAGCCCGTGGGGCAGGCAAGGCAAGACATCTCACTGGAACATACACCTCTTTCTCCAATTTCCATCCATTTCTTCAATTGGAGGAAGGGCCGGACAATTATCTGGGTATGATTTGTCCCGCATTGTGATGTAGTTTGCGCGGATGATATGTGGCAGCAATGCAGTACGAGTTGGTGGAAGCATCTCGCCTTCCAAGTCCTTTGACCGGAACAACTCCCACCTGAGAGATGGTAGGGTTGTTGGACCTTTTGAACTGTACACGCGACACACGAAAGTCTCCAATGCCATCACCTGTGGGAGAAGCTTGCCATCGTTTGTCTCATCAGGAATGGAAACACATCCTAATGCCTTGAGACCAGACGGGGTGGCCGAGTGGGTTGGAGCGTCCGTCTCCCGTGCTGGTAGATCGTGGGGTCGTGGGTTCGAGTCCCGGTCGAGTCAAACCAATGACTTTAAAATTGATACTTGTCGCTTCCTAGCCAGGCGCTCGGCATTATTAGGATAGGGCAAGGACTGGTGTGTTCAGTGTCAGGATAATGTGACTGAGTGGGATACCAGGTCATGGTGCCGGCGGCCTGGTTTCCCAGTGGGACAGCACTATAAAGTCGCCATGAGTGCGCACTGTCACAAGTCGGTACCCATCCTGATATGACCTTAGATGTTGCTAGGACGTAAAACAACAACAAACAAAACTAATGCCTTGAAGCAGTCAATGGCAGGGTCATCTTCATCAAGCTTCAGGTATGCATTAACCCATGACTTCTTCGAGATTCCAATGAATTTGCCTCCCCAGTCAGCACCAGAGAAGTTGTGGAGTCCAAGGAGACCTTGACATTTGCGACGGCCAACAACCTGAACTCTCTCAAAGATGTTTATTTCATGTTTCTTCAATCCTTTGCCAGTATGAAACTTCATGGATGTGGGAAATGTTATTTGTCTGCTGGCGACCAGATCAACTAGGAGCAGGAGTATATCAGTGTCAGGTGACCATACGCAGATCCGTCGTGAAGCACCACAGACTGCAGATGCAAGGACTTGGTATTGGAATTAGTGTGTCAGCCTCTTCATGTGTATGAGCATACTCGAAACCACGTCCCTTGATATGAGTATCATACACAACAACCAGCATAAATGAACATTTGCTTGCAAAATAGTCCAGCAGTCCCTGGCCAAATAGGCATGTGAGTTTCCTCTTTGTTGTTGATGCTGACAGTAGGTCCTTGATGGACATAGTGAGCTTCATTTTGGGATGAATTTCGTACTCAATGGATGTAGTCGATCGCTTATGTCGGGTCTTGTTCTTCAACGACTGATCCATGTATCGATCAAACACAACTCGACCCTCATCATAACTGGCCATCATCGTTTCTATGGGCTTGTTGAATGCATCCTGAAGGTGTGAAAGCTTCAGCATCTTTGGCGTCTTTGTCATAGTCTGAAGTACACCCATCGCATCAATGATCAGAACTTTGACTGGGGGATCTTCCTGCACTATGCCAGGCACTGGCAGAACATCAAGGGACTCGACCATGGCATCTTCAACTGCATGCATCAGACTGCCTTTGTCAGCTGGGATGTACAGGGATCCATCAACAGCACAGAGAGAGCGGGGCACCGTTGACATCTCATACTCGCCAATAGCCTCCTCAAGTTTTGAAACTAAACCTGACCTGCCCAGTAATTCACGTTCCTCGCGCAACTTGTTGACCTTATCTCCAATGCATACTTTCATTATGTCCATCCAATTTGAGAAGGCCTTTGACTTGACCTTCTTCATCTTGTCCCAAACCGAGAGAGTTGATGTGGATGTCAAACGTTCATAAACGAACTCTTCGAAGCGCTTCTGACCCTTCTCTGCATAGTGTAGAATATCATGCTTTCCCTCCTCGGACACTAGAGCTGATGAAACTAAACTCTTCAACGTCGTTTTCACTCTGAAGGGATTTTCTGAACAGTGCAACTCAATTGAGTGACGAATCTTCATTGATATTGTTTGGAAATATGGGATGCAGTTATACTGCTATACGAAGTCAATAGTTATTGGAACTTCATTATTTATAAGAAATCTGTAATGTAGTTGTAACATGCATGTATTTATTGTATTTATTGATGTGACTATATGCAAATGTATACCATGGTCTGAATTCAACATTATTAGAACGTCCGTATTTATAAGAATGGGGCAGTTGCAGTTGTGTAAGGTATGGTTATGCCATTTGTATTGATGGGATAGGTTTAAGATGTTTTATGTGATAATTGGAATCAATAAAAATCTAATGAAAGGGAGATGTAAGGTATTTAGGTCAGTCGGGACACCAAGAACCAGCTACGCCTGGAATGTAACCAGGGACAACCACGGTTAAATAAACATCAGTCTTGAACTAGAATTGAATGTGTCGACTCGTATCTTATACCCGGGAGGGTGTATGTGGCCGGTTGTCCCTGGTATTGGGCCTTCCTGATGCCGGCGTTTACACTCGCTGCGCCGGGGAAACTCAAGTCGACTATGACCCTTCTTTTGTCGGACCTTTGCTTGGCACGAGTCATGAGAGGACTGACTTGAGTCCAAGGAGTGAATGGAAGATCGTTGAATGGCCCCAGCATTGCGCCATGTCCCAGCTCCGTGACAATGTAGCTCTGCATGTGGGCCACATTTTCAGCGTCCGTGTGGTGGTTTGCCTTAGATGAGACGGGAGGTTTGTCAGCAGTATATTCTACAGGCCACCCAAATTCTAAAAAATCAGGCAGCTGTTTGTTGTGGTAATCCACGAGCAACTTCCTCCAGGCCCTGATTTTTAGCCCTGAGGGTATTGTTATGCATTGCCCGATGTAATTTGGAATGGCTGACAAACGAACCTGCGTGTAAATTGCCATGTACTCATGGTGATTCACCCAAAGGTTCTCGTCGGTGAACGGCCAGATGGTATTGAGCGTATATCTGTATGTGTCCGGGGTATGAGGAGGGTCGTAATGAGGGGTTTGGTCAACTGATATCATGTCGAGTATCTGGTCGATTCCATCCATGTCGACGTGGTCCTCTACTAGCAGTCTGTCCGGCGGCCTATCATCGCAGCATGGTGGGCTTCCGTCAAATAAATATTTCACCTTGTCGTATGACTCACAATGGGAAACCGTATGATCGTGTGCACCGCCTGCAGCGACCCTGCCAGTGCCAGCCACGCTGTCTGGACCATTTAACGTACTGATACAATATCTCGTGACGTGTTCAACTAGGTCACCGGCCCCACCAACGCTGGCCTTGACAACGCGGGTGTCTCGGCGCTCCACGTGTGCTGTGATTGACCGTGTCGACTTCAATATTTGCAAATACGTATCGCTTATGTATCTTAACTGGTGTGTGCTTGTGTCGCCTTCAGCACTAATATTAATTTTTCTCGTTTACTTGGGTGGGTGCCTCTCCCCCCAACCGATCCCTCTTTATCTTGCACTTTGTTCGAGGCTTCTGCGACTTTTATTCCCGCATTATTTCTTGGTACTTGCAAGTTGAACTGTGCGGGATCAGTGCAACTGCTGCCTAAAAATCCTTCTTGTCCTTTGCAGGACCATTTATTCTATCTAAATACCCCGTCCTGATATGACCTTAGATGTTGCTAGGACATAAACCAACAACAAACAAACTATCTAAATACCTTTTCTTATTGAAACATACTTTCTCCTGATGTGCGTTAGCGCGCTTACACTTGGAACACCAGGCACACAAATGGGCTTTCCTGTCGGGCTGCAGGCCGTGTGATGTCAAAAACCCACAATCTTTGCCCCAGTTCCACTGGTTGCAAGGTTTTCCATCAACATCTCTGTCGTATGTGTGTGGTCGGTGTTGGCTTTTCCGTCTGATACTGTGACTGCTGCCGCAGTTGTCGCCCCATCATTTCGTCGAGCACTGCGTGAATTTTGCTTTGATTTTTCTATCCTGTTTCCGATGGCACAGACATCTCGTTGCACATCCCTGATCGCGTATGCATCTTTCCAACCTCTGGGAAGGCGCCCGTCTGCAATCATTGTGAACACGGTCTCTGACCACTGGCGGCATGTGTGCCAGTCCCAGTTGGCGGCCATCACCGAGAGCTGGTACATATGTTCGCTAACCTGTTCCGAGCAACCGATGGGTAGTTTCTTGTCCTTTGACATTTGGTACAAGGCCGTGAAATATTCACAATTCATTTCTAAATGTGTTATGCATTCTAGGACCTTCATGAAGAGAATTCTGGATTTTTTTCAAAGTACTCCATTTATAGGTAAAGCGATAGTACGTCAGGATTTAATTAGGGATATAGCTTGGTTTTTACGTTTTGCGGAAGGGAGTAATAGACTAATATTATTAAGACCATATCCAAAGAAAAGATGGGTGATTGAATGTGACTCTTCATTGCTAACAGGAGGTTTCAGTAGTACACATTATTTTTCTGAATTATACTCCTGGGAGTTTGTCAATAGTAATAAATTTCACATTGCACAGTTGGAGGCAATTAATTTAGTAGTAGCCCTTAAATTGCTATGCTGAGTGATGGCGGTCATATGTTGCTGTGTGGAGACATCAATGCACACAAGACACCTGATGGTGCACATCCGTCGCACAAAAGCTGTCTGCAAACGAGAGGACAGCTATCACGTCAAGCTACCTAGGGTACCTGATTCAATCTACTGTCCTGTACGTGCATGGAATAAATACTGTTGACATAGAGACCTGCATTAGAGCACCCCAGCATTCGTATTATCGAACAGGGATCCCTTAACCTGTCAAATGCTTACAGTTGATACTGAAAGGAGCCAAGTTACCCTGGTGGCTGTTGGGTTACATCACACACCCTACGACGAGGAGGTGCTCAAGAATATGCTCAAATAGGAGTGTCCCTGGAGTGTATACAATTATTAGGACACTGGAAATCTAATAGTATATTTAATTTTGTGAATAAATAACTTGTTAGTAAAGGACCACCTACTCTCCTGTCCCAATTTGGCTGAGAGTTAGATGGTCCATATCCTGTAATGTCTGATAGTATGAATCAGTTTGATTGTTGTGTGCCTGGTGTGTTTCGAGAGTATGACCGTCATCTGCCCATAGCTGCTGTCTCCTGTCTTCTGTCTTCAAGAAAAATATTTAATGACAAACTAATTAATAAATATAATTACTTAGATTATGAATCTATTAACCATAACCTGCAAATAAGGAATATTAATAGTCAGGCTTAATTAACTCTTCTGGATTGTACTATCATATAAGATAGAATAGAATAATCAAGCTAATAGCTCATCTGTACTGACCGAATGTGTTAGCTAGTGATAGAAATATCAATATGGCTGCTGTGAAATTTATTAAGCCTGATTAATAAATTTATTGGCTCAAAAAATGAATTCCCTGTGTCTGGTTTTGAATTGTGTAGCAAACAAAGGTGTGCTTAATGTTTTATAGCGAATCAAACCTGTTTAATATGCTGTTTGGTAACAGCGTCGTTTATAATTTCCACCTTTTCAGGATTTGATTCAAACGATTAGCACCACATGATCAGTGCTTCGTCGGCCATCATGGCGATAGAAAGTACAGCACATCTGGGTTCAGCAATCTTTACCTACTTATTCAGGATAAAAATGATCCTAAACTTATATGGATACTTCAATGTTTTCGTTTTGGCACAAACAAACGTAATAGTCGTGGCAGGGTTGGGTGGGCGGGGGGACTATTTTACCTTGGTACTAAGCCTCTGGCTACTCGTAGCCCAGGGAGACCTTTACGTAACCTCATTATTTTTATCCTTATTTCTTTTGTACGCATGTTATTTTAAAACAACATACCAAATTTACTTCTCACTTTTTTTTTAGTTGGTGAGTAAGCGAGTCGCTAGGCTGCTTGACTTCTCTAGTCGTTTGTTGTAATGTTTTGCAAACGATCTAGCCATCTTCCAGCCTGCATGAGCCAGGATTCTCTTGACTGAGATTCCTAGTTGTCTTGCTTTAGAGAGCATAGCCCCTCTCGTTGAATGGGATGCATAACGTCCAGTATCGAAGCCTGATATATATGTCCTAATAGCCGACACTACACAAATACATTGGTCATCAGGAAAACTATTCACATGCACCGTGGACAGTGGGTCCCCTGTGTGGTTCAATTTCAGTAATTGGTCCAAATCAAACGTTCTTCTTTGCTATCTATCTCCAAACCATTTAAAAACAAAGCTACTATTGTATGTCCTCTATGGCCCGTCAGGAGCAGCAAAAGTACCGCAAACTTAAATCCTAATTGTTTAATGGATAAATGTCTATTACTAGGCCATGCCTTGAACAACTTAAATACTACGGTCACATACCAAACCTATTATATTTTGGTTTTGGTGGGTTTCTTTCATAAACCGATCTCAAAACCCAATGTACCACTTGGTGTATCCCAACTGTTTCTCCATCTATCCTTAGTAGAACAATCGATAGTGCACATCTTGCTGCATTAATTGCACCATATCCTAATCCTTCATCTTCTAGCATTCTTAGAAAATGAACCACCTGAGCTATTGTAGGCTTCGAAGGCTTCACGTTCTTAATCAAACAATGAAGTCCTCATTTCTTCAAATAACTAGTATACAGCTTAACTGTGCCTTTCCTCCAGGCATCTGAAACCAGTCTTTATTGCGTAATTTTGTCGAGCCCAAATTGCTCCAAATGTTTCTTCAGAAAAGGAATGCCAGCAGGCGTGTCGTTGACACATCTCCGTGTGTTGTCAACGGACCTTGATGTAAGTTTTTTCCCCTGCTCGTGGGAACCTGAGCATGTCTCTCGCTCCCATTGCCACTGCCGCCAGAATTGCGTGTGAGTGATCCATTCTGATCTTTCTAGCCACTCTGCTGATAATGCTGAATGGAGGGAATATATAATAAAAATTATTATCCCAAACCAAAGAAAAAGCATCCACTCGCCAAGCATCTGGCTCTGGATGCCAAGATACATATTTGGAAATCTTTTTGTTGTTCCTTGATGCAAACAAATCCACTTGTGGTTTTCCCCATTTAAGACAATGCTTTGACTCAAAGACCATTCTAAATGATCATGAAAATGACGGCTTTTCCTATCTGCTAATGTATTCTGACTGCCTGGAATATGTGCCACTGTTAACCATATCTCACGTTTCTGAGCCCAGTTCCAAATTAATTTGGCTATCTGGTTACAGGGTTTGGACCTGGCCTCCCCCATATTACGAATGTAAGCCCTCTCTGTAGTGTTATCCGTTGACACCCTAACATGAAACTTAGGTATGCGCACCAAACTACATAAACCTAGATAAATGGCTCTAAGTTCTAAAACATTAATATGATCAGAGATTTCATCTTCTAACCATCGTCCACCAGTTGCTTGCTGTCCTCTATGAGCTCCCCATCCCTCTAACGATGCATCTGTTGTCACTATGGTATTGGCTTCACCCATTCTAATGGGATTAGGAGAAGAATTAATGTGTGCATACCACCACCTAATATCTTCCAGACCCTCTGGTGAAATACTCATTTTACATTCAAAATTCCTTTAGTGGGAGATAATGCTAAGTTCTTATCTATTTCTAGTGACTTAAAATGCGCTTTCCCATATAGAATAGCTGGAGCATAAGCTATCATAATGCCTATCAGTACCGCGACCTGCCTCAGTTTGTGTTTAAGCTACAATAAACGAATCATCAATATAAGGAAACATTATATGTCCTCTTCTAACCATCAGCGAAAATATTGGCTTCAATGATTTTGTAAATAAATGCAGAGCACATGCTAAACCATTTGGCATACAACTAAACTCATAGAGTTAATCATTCCAAACAAAACGCAGAAATTTCCTATCTGGTTTGTACTCTTTCCTGTACTGGCTCTTCCGTAAACGGAATCCTCTGTCATCTTGACGTCGGAATCGATCTCCTTAAAGCCTGACCACTGACCTCCTCCGACACCTGGTGTTCTGGGGAGGCTGGAACCGTCAACACCAGTGACGAGTCCTCATCATCAGATATGGGAGCCTTGGGCTTACTGCGGTTCGTAGCCATCAGAACCCCGTAACGATCAAAAGAATGTTAGAGTGTGCTCAACCAAATGTCACAAAACAGGTTAAGAAACCCCAGTTTGTGCATTTACTGGTGTTGGAGAATGTATTTACACCGTTCCAACACAGGCGTGAGAGAAATTTGTGTGAGTGTCGTAGGTTAGTGGTATTGAAACCAAAACCAAACGAGGGGGGACCAGTGTATCGGTACCCTCCCACACTCTCCATCCCGTACACTTCTCCCTCCTGTGGCTTCTTATGCCAACAAGTTGGAGAAAATGCTACCAAATTTGGAAGTATGCCTAAGTAACACCACGTGGGGAATCTTAACAGAAACCCAGGAACAAGTCCTGACGAGGTGTGGCTCCAACCACACCTCTCTCCGTTCGGCAAATTGAACTTTTAACAATGTAATACCTTTAGGAAATATCCCAACGAGGTGTGGCTCCAACCACACCCCTCTCCGTTTGGCAACGGGCGGCAATTTAAACGTTTTAACACTAAAACTTTTTAGGAAATACCCCGACGAGGTGTTGCTCCAACCACCTCTCTCCGTTCAGCAAAGTAAACTTTTAACAATGTAATACCTTTAGGAAATATCCTGACGAGGTGTGGCTCCAACCACACCTCTCTCCGTTCGGAAATTGGCGGAAAATTGAAAAAAATGAACTAAGAAATTGGCGCCTTATAAGCTCTATTTGGTTTTTATTTTAAAAAACCCATCATAAAATAAGGAACGTTCAGCCATTTGAAACCCCACGCCTTAAATGTGCGGCGCTTCAAAAAATATTGTCACTCAATGACCATTCCACCATCACCGTAGTGTTCTAAAAGTACAGTAAACAAAGGATGTAGGTCAGGATGCGTCCCCGTTCTGCACGAGTCTATTATCGCTCTGTCGGCTCACCGTTTAAACATTAAATTTGAACGATTACCAGCTACTTTTTACCTAATTTAATCCGTGCAACAAAGGAAACTCGAAACCGAAAATCCCTTACAAGCCTCGTAATCTAGGCGACAGTAAACAAAAGAACTAGGTCACCACGCTAAAACTGCGCGAGCCTAATATCACCCAGTCGAGTAACCTTTATATCGTTAAAAAGACCGAAAACACGGTAAAAACCCAAGAATAAATATCCTCCATGTATTCTAGGGTCATAAAATATCATTAATATATCACCAAAACATGTCAAATATGGCTCAATGACATGAAATAAAGCAAAAACTAACCTTGAACCACACAGTGTGTGTCGCTGTGCTTGGATTTATTCTAATTGCTGAACCCAGATGTGCTTCCTTCTCCCTGGGTTATGAGTAGCCAGAGGCTTAGTACCGAGGTGAAAAATATATATATATATATATATATATAAGGGATGAGAGTGACTGCCCTGCCTGCCCACCAGCCAGAATTAAGCTAAGATTCCTTAAACGCGGTATGCGAATGCGGCAAAAAATCGAAACGCCTTGAAGTCAATGGGCTACATCCCTTACACACGGTATGCGAATGCGAATGCGGCAACTCGATCGGTCCCTGTAGAGATCGGTGCGGCACACGGTATGCGAATAGAAACCTCAGTCGCGCTTGTCCATTAGTTTTAGACTAGGAGAGGCGACTGATCATTACGGAACAGTCACACACAGGGGTGCAGAGGGGAAACATATGGTAGTGGTGGTGGTTCGGGTTGGTAAAAATGCTACCATAGACACAAAAATATGAATACTTATCTATAATTTGGTAATTATAAAGGTAGGAACCCCCATGTGACGTACCAAGAGGTACATAGATATAAATGCCATATTAGGTCATATACAGTGCAGTATGGAGTATACCGCGTAGAAGGAATCCTCCCATTCGCATACCGCATAGAAGGAGTCTTAGCTTTAGCCGGTGGTGGCGCTCACATAGGCAATACCGGGGAAAATACGGGCAAGTCAGAGATTTGACATAATACATCGAGAAGTAATAATAAATAATAATAAAAATCAGGCTAGAGCTCCACCCCTTTTATATACGCATAATAAATTATACATCCTATATGAGTGAGAAATGGAAAGGGGAGTGAAGAGGGGGGATGGAGAGGGGAAAAAATAAAACACACATATATATATAATTTACACATTTATATATATATATATATACAATTTCGATATATTCAGTCGTTGTCTGGCTTATTTACATATATATATATGGATAGTGATAAGACCATTATTGCGTGTAATAAGATCTGGAGTGCCCCCACCCACACCTAGGCGGATGGGGTGTCCAGTATGCACTGCTCAACCCCCTGCATGGGGTGTGACACTCCAATCGTTCAGAAGTTTTATATATGAGCTTAATTTAATGGATTTCATCTGTTAGTATGTTTAATTTGAAACAAAATGATACTTCATTTATCAAAATCGCTCTAATATTAAGGAAGATATGGGCGTTTTTAGGTTGTTACTTAATTGGGCCCATCCGAACCTAAAAAGATAGCATTTTTGATGGTCCCCCAAATTAAAACTAGTCACCTTATCTCACTTCTAATGTTTTTTCTGGTGATTTCATGGCCTGTATAAAGAGAATATAGAGATCTAGGGGTATGAGATGGTTACATTTCAAGATATGGATCTTCAAAAATGCTAAAAACTACAATTTCCCACAACTCACCATTTTTCAAATTTAGCTGTGAAGCACTTTTAGAGGTGCGCTTGTGAAAAAAATATGCACCCCAGATGGATTATTTATATTTCTCCCTGACCTATAGGTGAGTCTTGTCACCTCTATTTTTTTTCAGGACCGCATACGATTGGGAAAAGTTGATAGAAATAGGTCCAAAATGGTCCAGAGCTCAATTTGGCAAGTGATAAAATCTGGTAAAAAATGAGAACGTTTTAAATGACACAGAAAATCACCCGTACAAGATAATTGCATGAAATTTTCAGGCTTTATTAGGCTCAATATCTTCTTTCTATTTCAATTATAAAAAATTCACTTTGATATATGTGAATTATTTTAATTTTACAATGATTATGATCAAATCTGGCAAATTGCCCAATTTTGAGCAAGTTCAAAATGACAGAAAATCACCCGTACAAGATAATTGCATGAAATCTTCAGGCTTTATTATCGTCAATATGCTCTTTCTATTTACAGTATGTACAATATGCGAATTATTTTAATTTTATAATGATTGTGATCAAATCTGGCAAAAAATGCCCAATTTTGAGCAAGTTTGAAATGGCACAGAAAAACAAATGTACAAGATAATTCCATGAAATCTGGAGATTGTATTATCCTCAATATGCTCCTTCTATTTACATCATAATCTATATAATAAACTTTGATAGATGTGAATTATTTTAATTTTACAATGATTTTATATATTTCTTCAAAAGTAGCAAGAATCCTTGCACATGGCCAGTCAGGTAATAAGTACTACTACCACATAGGTATCCCAAGTGATTTTTAAAAACAGGTTTGAGCTTGATTTAATGGATTTCACTTGTTAGGACATTGAATTTGAAAGAAAATGACATTTCAATTGTCAAAATTGATCTAATATTAAGGAAGATATGGATGTTTTTAGGTTGTTACTCTATCAGTCCTGCTCAAAGCTAATATTTGTTATAGCTCCCAAAATCAAAACTAGGGGAATGAGCAGTGGAATGAGGAAGACCAGTTCTCATGAATAAACTACTAATGTACCCCAAATTTTTTTAAATTACAAAAAAAAAGAAAAATACCCCCCAATTTTTAGTGATTAAATCGCCGTGCGCATGAGCGCCATAGGTTAGCATGAGCACTGGTAATCATGATTGGACACGGAATTAAATTCTCTTTAATTCAATACCAACTTTTAAGGGTTTTAAAATTATATTTTCAGTAGAAAATAGCACTTGAAATGGAAATTTTTGTAACTTCAAATTTCAATCAATTTTGTTGTTGCATTTTCTCTCAAATTAAAACATATACAGTTTTATATGAATGGAAAGCTCGGAATCTCACCTATCTAGGGGTATTAGTACCTTTTTCCTGGGTACTTTGATCAACAAATGGCGTTGTTGCACAAATTGGATGTACACTAGCTAATTCTACTGGGGATACCATGACATATCTCCACCTGGGAATTACCATGGTTTGAGAGTGAAAACTGGGAGTTGGTGGTAGTTTTTATTTAGCTATATGAGGCTTATTTATTTGAATAATAAAATGAATCCAAGACCAGATTAAAGGTAAGAGAACAAAGGTTGTTTCTGCTGTAATACATTTGTAAAAATCCTTTGTGGTTTGTTTTGCCAGGGTGTTGAAGTAGAGCATTTTTTGGACAGAATTTGGCATATTCAACAAGTAATCAGCCTGTGTTTGGGGTACCTATATATATATATATATATATATATATATATACACACACACACACACACACACACGCACACGCACACACGCACACACGCACACATATATAATTATTAAGAATTGCGTGAGCACCCACTGAAAGCTAGAATACTTTTTTCCTGCAGTGCATGCAAAATATTAATTCTATAAAGAAAACCGGTTGTCTATAATACTTTGACAAATATAGAAATGGGATGGCCGAATGAGTAGAATGTCCGCTTCCTGTATGGCCGGTCATGGGATTCGAGCCTATGGGGCTCAAACCCTGGACGAGTCAAACCAATGACTTAAAAATGTATGCTTGTCGCTCCCTTGATTAATGAACGAATGTAATAGAAATATATATATGAGAATAAACACTGAACCTGATCTAACATCTTGAAGGTTTAACAATGATTGTCATGAATAATACTATCGAATTTTTAATCCCCCATTGATTTACTGAGCACCCTTAGGGGCGTTAAATTAATATAGCAGGGATGAAAGATCTGTGATTTCGCGGATTTCCCCTACTGCAATCCCGCAGCACTATAAGTGTATACTAATATGTTGTTCAAACGCCGCAGCACTATAAGTGTATACTAATATGGCATTTAACGCAGCAGGACCATCAGTATATATACTAATACGCCATTTAAAGCCCCAGCAGCGTATATTAATACATGGTGCAGACGCCGCAGCACTATCGGTGTATACTACCAATACGTGCTTCAAACCATGCAGCACGCTCAGCATATACTAATACATGATTCAAAATGCCGCAGCAGTATCAGCGTATACCAATATGTATTAGACCTGACTTCCGGTAATTTTCTGTGATCCCCTGACAATGCTAAGCATACGGGAGAACACCCGCATTTCCACTTTTTTTTGCCGAGACCACTTTCATCCCTGATTTGCAGTTATCCAACTCTTCGTTGATCTATCAAGTTTCAATTTACTCAGCATGGTTTTAGGCAATTAAAAACCAGAAAGCTACACATAGTAGCCCGTGGCACTATGTTATACTTAGGTCAGAAATGCTGTGATAGCCATATGGTGCTGCGGTCTGTCTTGTGGTTTATGCAAATGTTACGGCGTTATGGTCTGCAGTTTATCTCTTCACAAATCGTACGGTTTGTGTTGAATTTATACATGTATTTAATATACCAAAAAAGTCATAACTTTCTTAATATTGATCACACAAACATGAATTTTGTACCATATTGATATTCATTTTACAACCTTTTCATTGATGTCAACAAAGGTGATTGTACAGTGTTGTGGAGTCTGGATTGCCAGGATTGCGGCGTTGAGATTTTTCGAAGTTAAGATAACTCCAACTTAAAAATACCACAACACCTTGTGCCGAGCAAAGAAACATATGGTCACCATAACTCACCGTGCGGCCTGGCCAATGCGGCGACTTAGCGCCGCCGCAGGCATGCCGTAACTCCGAGGCATTAATAAGGTGTTTTTTTAATCCCCATGCCCTAGGCACTGACAGTCGTAGCCTTCGTCATATTGCATGTGAGAACGCTGCCTCTTGTTGCAATGTGACCAATACCAGTACTGTTTTAAGCAGTCTGTGAAGTCAGTCTTCTGTGCTCGGGGTGTTGGCGTGCGGACTTGGTTCTCCTTGCAGCCTTCTCCAAAGCCCAATTCCGACGTAAGAATTGTGCAGAACCGTCTTGAGGAAACCAATAGTTCAGATGTTACAAAACTTAATTATATTTATATCTGCTTTGAAGTTTGAAACACTGCATACTAACTATATGACCCATAACTAAGCATATATATATAACCCATAATTAAACAACAAAAATGTATAATATATATACATGGATCATTCACAGAAAATGTGTACCAAATATTTGGTTTCCATGTTACATCGTTAATGACATTGCCTCTTTTTGGGGGGATAGCAAGTTAAATAGTTATTGTTGACTCGGTGTATTACTATTAAGCATGTTAGCAATACTACAGGAATTTAATCAATCTCATAAATGTATTTTTTATATGATTATATGAAAATTGGCATATTGACACCATGCATCTACCCAGACGTTTTTTTTCCACCTTTTTGCTTAACTGTAATAAAAAAAAAATTGTTTGAATTTGTTCTGTGTGTTAAAATGATTTTATGGATGTGTGTTGAAATAATGATATGGATGGATGTTACATGGTTAATATTAACAGCTTTCTCAATTTGCATACAATTAAAATGTGAAAACAATGAATTTCAACTCTGACATGCACAACATAAACTTTCATATGAATATGGATTCTGCTATTATTTTAAATGTTCTCAATTTTGGTTTCCATGTCACAAAAGTAGTACAGTTTCCGAGAATGACCCATATATATATTTATATATATATATATATATATACACAGACGTTAATCCATGCACCATGCAGTGTAAATTGCGTATGTAAGGAACGCCATGGTAAATCACCAATGCCACGTTCACATATTCTGTCTCAATAGCTAAATAAGTCTTATAGAGCATAACATAAAAAAATTATTCATAAAATAATTGGCTTGCAGTTCTACAGCTAATATGTTCATTGACATACTCAAGAAATTCGTAGAACATAGTTTGGTTTAAATTTGGTGTACTTGAAGAAGTTGAAGTTGATATTTCATACGTCTGATACGACGTGGAGGTTTGCAACACACGCCAGATGGAACTTGGAAGACCTTATATGTTTGCACTACTAACCATTGCATTGGCATCCCATGTCGGCTAGATTACTATTTAATAATAAGGATTACTTAGCCCTGATGAGCGTTGGCAGTCGTGCTTAGCCTTAGGGGGCGAATTAGTATGAAATACAATGACGTTGACATGCTCATGTCAGGATTATGGATCATTGGATGCTGGCAATGTCACGCACATCACCATGAGGCATGATCACGTCATCAGTCTAGACTCTAGTGTTGTCATGTTTTTATCAAGTTTATGACGTCACCAGCTCATACTGGTATCACCAGCTGATGAACCAGCTCCCGATGTCGTCTTCCTCCTCATCGTCTTCATTTTCAGCTGCATCTTCTTCATCGTCCCTTTGCCCAACACCCAGTCCCTCGCCGTCCTCTGGACCCAGCCCCGGTCTTTTGCGGACGAGTCCCCCGCCTCCGGGATTCTCCGGAGCAGTCGTGGTCACCCGGCTGTAGCTCAAGTCACTGCGCGCTGTACCGTCCGCTGCCCGCCTCCAGGTAATCTGTCACCGTAGACGTAACGACACGTCACCGATGAGGAAGATGAGAAGAATCCATGCAGGAATCATGACGAAGTAGAGGGGCACGGAGTGGAAATATTGTAGGCGCAGAAAGAGCGCGACTTGGAAGCTTAGCTTGAAAAACATTCCTGCCAAGGCGGCCACTTTGCGGACCATTGACTGATCGTTGCGGTCGTAGCCGTTTTTACAGTGTGTGATCATATAAAAAACGTTGTATGCGATCATTACGCCATCGAACAACCACATCGGAAGGAATATAATGAACCAATTCCATTGTACACGTTGGTCTAACCGTACAACTAAGAAGATAACAAACATTAATAACATGAACCAAGTGAACAGTGCACGATGAATCGTCGCCATCTTGTTAGTTTACTTACTTATGGGTTTTACGCCTCCGTTTAGAAGAGTGATTTGGCAAAGGGTAGTCATATGAAATGGTGTAGTTGGGTTCCAGTTCCCATGTCTTCCGCTAGGTGCCGTGTGTTTTTAGGACTATATATCACTGATACACACACAGATTTTGACATTAGGGGCTATGATATATGAGCACTTATAATTATCATCTTTTATTGATATTAGATGGCAAAATGATGGAGAACGGTCCACAGCGACGAAAGGATGAAAAACGGGTTACCACTGAGTAATATCGAGCATACCCTTGCAGGATGAGTTTCCCATTCATTAAGTAGTGATATTGTCTGATTTAAACAGAAATCAATGTAGATCAATTTCAAATATACTTCAAACAATTTAATCTGTGCAAAAGATACATAAATATGTGATAATGTCTGAACAATAAACTATGTTGTTGTTTGTTGTTTGTAGTCAAATAATATTTGACTACACTGCTAGCAAGACACAGGTTTCCCTCGACAGACTCCGAGCCTCAACAACTTTTACGGAGATGCGTGGATCAGCCAAGATGCACCACTATGTCATCTCTGGCCTCCACCCACGCATAAACCCCGCCGACCTGATAGGACGACATTCCATTGTCAGCGCCTCCCGGATAAAGAAGGGAGACATTGCCACTTACTGTGCCAATGTCTTCACTGACCATCCAATAGACACCACTTGCCGGCTTGACTGTGGAGCCTATGGTCTCCTACGAATCGCCACTCCTCACCTCAGACCAACCTTTTGCACCACCTGCCAACAATACGGCCATTACAGGCACGAATGCAAAGCCACTGCCGCTGTCTGTGCACGCTGTGCCGCTCCGGGGCACATTGCCGCTAACTGTGAGGCACCCGTCAGGTGCTCTGCCTGCAAAGGTAATCACAAAGCCAAGAGTACAGACTGCCCAGTGCGCATCCAGCTGTGGAAGCGGCTAAACCCACCCCTACTTCCCCCTCCTGCCTGCCCCACTCCCCCCACCCAACCTGAGGCCCCCCCTACTGCTGCCCTGCCTGTCCAACCTGATGCCCTCCCTTCCACTGCCCCTCCTTCTCCCTCTGCTTCCTCCTACCCACCCCTCACCACCACCACCAACGCATTGTCCCTGCAGCCCTGCCCCTCTGCCCCCCTCACTCCTCTCCCTCAACCTCACCGCCCCCAAACCCAAGGTCTGCCACCCCTACTCCTCCCACCCACAGACCAGATCCATCTCCACTCAAACTGTAGCCACTGCTGACTCCTTCACCCAAACCACCTTCCCCTCCACACCAAGTGACCCCCCTGCCTCCGACCCAAATCCCACCCCTATATTCCTCCACATTCTTAATACATCACTTTCCAGAATAACACCCAGTATCTCAGTTGAGGCCCTAGCCTTTGGCTTAATTAACTGGCTCCAAGTCGACTCCAACATCCAGCATCTCCTTCCGCATGTCCAAAAAGACCTGCCAGCTTCTTTTTGTGCCGCCCTGACAGCTCAAAATGGAGGTACACAATAATGCCCCCACCAGCCCGCACTCCCATCCCCGTTCCACTAACAACTCTTTAACCATTCTCTCCTGGAACTGTGCCGGACTGAAATCCAAGATGTCTCTTCTTGGCAACACCTTAAAGAGAGAGAAAATTGACGTCGCACTTCTCCAAGAAACCTTCCTCATCGATCCACCCCATATCAAAGGCTACACCACATACCACATCCCCGCAGTAAGACACGCAGCAGCAGGCAGACCCTCAAGAGGAACCACCACATTCGTAAGCAACCACATCCACTCCACCAAGATCCCACCCAACAGATTCAACCCTCATGCTGACACCCTTCGCATACGTCTCCACCTAGCACACTCCGTCATGGATGTATACAACATTTACAACCCTGTCAACACTACTTATACTCTAAACCACATCTTCCGGGCCCTCGGTAACGGCACAGATCACCAGGTTGTCATGGGAGACTTTAACACCCACCACTCCTCCTGGGGACGCAACAACATCGATTCCCCTCGAGGCTGTGTCCTCCTAGCAGAGATCCTCGACTCAACATCCCATTCTATCCTCAACGATGGCTCGCCTACCTACAGGGCAAGCACATCAATCGATATCTGCATCACCGACTCCTGCCTTGCAGCCGCAGATTCCTGGGAGCTCACAACACTATACTCAGACCACCACGCAGCTCTCCTCCACACCAATGCACCCAAAGTCACCCACCCCCCACCATCACCCAGATTCAACCTAAACCACGCGGACTGGGCAACCTTCAACCTTCGTCTAAAAAACTTAATAGATCTGAACCCACCAACCACATGTGATGAGTTCACAACACTCACTTACCAAGCAATGACAGACACCATAGAGCAAACCATCTCCTGTAATCACACTGGCCGCACCACCTCCAATGCAATGAGGAGAGCAAAAAGATTCTGCAACAAACTCCTCTACAAGCTACGCACGAACCCCAACCGAGGCACTGAGAATCTCGTTAAAATAGCCACCAGTTGGGCCAAAGATGTCGAGCTTGCCGAATCGGACAGGAAGTGGAAACTCTGGTGTACCAAAATAAACTCTCACACCACCTCCAGACAACTCTGGCGCAAACTTAACAGCATCCAGGGGAGACTCACCACCCCCCCACTCTACCCACACCATGACCAAATTGCAGCAGAACACAACAAAATGTTCACGGACAGAACAGACCCTGCAATCAACCTCCCTTATGCCCACCAACAAGCGCTCACCAGGAACTCCACCTGGAGAGCCGACCTCATAGACATTTCAACAGCCACACCATCCACCCATAATCTTGACACCCACCTGACCAGGGCTGAGCTTGACCGAGCCTTAGGCAACACCACAAAGAAGACAACCCGGGAGCCGACGGAGTCCCTAACACTGCATGGACAAAGTTATCTGCCACTAACAGGGAAACTCTCCTCCCCCTCCTCGACAATATCTTCTACAATGCGGACATACCCCAATCTTGGAAGGATGCTGATATCATCCCCATCCCCAAGAAAACCCTGGGTGAAGTCAGACCCATCTCCCTTCTCCAAACCCTCGGGAAGGTTAGTGAAAGAATTGTTCTCGCCCGTCTCCAGATGGTCACAGAAGACCCCACCACTGGCCTACCTGAGGAGGTCATCGGCTACCGAGGAGGACGAGGCACTCAGCACGCCGTCGCCACCCTCATTGAGAGCATTTCCTATGGCCTTGGTACTGGACATGAAACTGCAATCATCTTCCTTGACCTCGAGAAAGCCTTTGAGCTCATCGACCACAACGTGGTACTGACATCAATGGCTGATCTTGGCATTGCCAGCCGGCCTCTTGCATATCTCCGAAATTACCTCCAGAAAAGGCGAGCCAGAGTATGTGTCCAAGGCACCTCTTCTCCCTACCTCAAACTAAAAAATGGTGTCCCCCAGGGTGTAGTGCTCAGCCCCCTCCTCTTCAATGCAGTGATGGCATCTCTCGTTAGGAGGCTTAAACAAGACCTAGCCACCCGAGAGATCACAGACACAACCATAGTCTGCTACGCAGATGACATCGCCATCACCTGCTCCCATGCGATCAATGCACAGGATCTCGCTGAGCAGGTGCTCCACCTGGTCGGAAACGCCTGCCGGGACCTTGGACTAAAGATCTCCCCCACCAAGACCAAGATCATATGCACATGTTCAGAGGTCAACCACTTCACCCCCTCTACCTAGATGGATCCCCTATCGAATGGGTCTCCACCTTCGACTACCTAGGTATCCGTCTAGACCGAGACCTGAGCATGAGAGCCCTCTGCCGCCACTTGGCCACCAGAATGACCAACAGACTCCTCCTCATGAAGAGGATCTCGGGCTTCTCCTGGGGCGCCCCGGACAGTGTACTCGCACTCTTCTACCGCCAGGCAGTCCGCTCCCTCTTCGACTACGCTGCGCCCACACTCGCTCTCACAGCCCTCGGGCTTGACAACCCCCAAACTCAACTACCCAAGAACAAGATCTTTTTGAACGAGTTCCGGAAACTTGAGAACATCCAACACCGGGCTGCCAGGCTTGTCCTCCGTGTTCCCGGCACCACCAGGATCGAGATCCTCCTTGAATCCGGCCTCCCTCTCCCTCCACCTCCGAGGCAAACAACTTCTCACCACCCAACTCACAAGAACCCTTTCCTCAGGCCTTTCAACAACAATCCGCAGAGCCGCGGCCTACCTCCGAGATGGGACCCGCGGTCACCCTCACATCTCCTACCGTCTCAAGAACGCCATCACCTCCCTCAAGGACTCCCATGGACTCCACATTGCAGACTTCGCCCAGAGCCCTCTCAAGCCACCTTGGGTTTCCATCCCAGTGGAAACCCGAACCACCAACCTAGTTGCTGCCAAGGCGGCTTACACCACCCCAGAACTCCACTCCCTGGCTCTTGAGGCCATAACTCAGGCGAAGGTGGAATTTCCTCTCGCAAAGACTGTCTACACCGATGGCTCCCTTAACCCAACATCAGGTAGAGCAGGAGCCGGAATCTTCATCCCCTTCTCCAACACAAAGAACACCACCAGGGTGTCAGACTTTGCATCCACTCTCGATACCGAGCTCGCCGCCATTCACTTGGCCCTCGAAGACCTCCACAACTCAAGTGCCGTCATCATTACCGACTCTCTGAATGCCATCAAAGAGATCGCCCACCCAAATGCCCGACACTCCCTTGCCGACGCAATCCATATTAAAATCTTCACCAGACATCAGGCACACCTCAACACAGTCCTGCTATGGGTCCCCTCGCATATAGGACTGTATGGTAATGACCAGGCCGACTATGCCGCTCTAGCTGGTGCCAACCGAGCAGACGTAGAGACAGCCATCCTTCCATCCATGACCAAACTGGCCGTCGCCGCTTCTCGAGCCACCACCAAACTCTGGGAACGAGCCACACAGAAGGAACAAGTACGGAACCCTTATTCAATAAGCTGCTCTGGTACACCCTGGTCAGAACGAACATCCCCCATCCAGTCGGCCTTCCTGCTTCTACACAAGTCGCCATCAACCGCTTCAGGACTGGCTACCGCCGTTGGATTGATGTCCCCAACCTCCAGCGCTGTCCCTGCGGAACTAATATCTTTAATGTGGCCCACATACTCGCCTCATGTGGCGCCATCGACAGATCTGCCATCAGCGACTTCATGGAGGATGCTGACCGCCAACTCAGCGACAATAGGGCTGCTCTGGCTATCCTCTCCAGGATTTCCAACTCATCCTGGAACGCACTTGCGCGCTTCTACCGGCAGAATGCAGACATCATCAACACTGTCGGTCGACCAGTTCATGACATCGGGGACTAGCAGGCCCCACCTCATCGCCATAGCTGACTTGGTGCCACTACTAACTAACCACTCATTTTCACTGCAACAAACAGGTAACCCCACCCTCTGCCTAACTAATCCCATCCTCACTGCACTTCTTCCTCTGGCCTTGGCCGGACTTACGGTGCATACCGGTGGGTCTCGAGGGACTGAAGTTTGGATCCTGGTCGAGTCAAACCAATGACTTATAAAATGGGTACCTGTTGCTGCTAGGCGCTTGGCGTTATGAAATCAGGACAGGGACTGGGCGCACAGTGTCAGGATAATGTGACTGTGTGGGACATCGGGTCATGGCGCCAGCGGCCTGATTTCCCAATGGGGCAGCACTATAAAGTCGCCATGAGTGCACGCTGTTACAAGTCGGTGCACATCCTGGTATTGCCTAGGGTCTTACTGGGGTGTAAAACTACACCAACCACCCAGCCTCCCCCGGCCCTCTCAGAGGACTGTGGTTGGACTCTTAGGCTGCCTTGTTCCTCCTCCGCCCCCTCCCCCCCTACCCCTCAATTCCTCTGATCACTACACACCGGAACCCAACTCCCGACCACATGGGACTGCTTTCAGTGGTGCCCATTCAGTGCTGCAGATTTGCAGCCTTCAGCGCACCAATGCGACTGAAAACTCCCCAAAACAACAACAACATACACTGCTAGCTCTGTGGAGGTCTAGCCTGGTCCCCTGGCATTCATTTGCTCAGGCAGAGGCATAGGAGTTTTCATCTATTATCGCTCAGTTTCCAACCTGGTCCCCTAGCCTTTGTACAGGAAACAAGTTTAAACGAGCTCAAACGAGTTCAACCGTGGATGGTTGGGTCGCACCGTGGCTAGTTGGGTCACTCCGTTTAGCACTGAATATGCTTATGAAATGATGTCTGGTTAAATTTCCCATGTTTGCCACTAGGTGCCTCCACATGGGTCCTGTGAAGAGGTCGCTGGTGGCACCTAGTGGCAAATTGCTGAACTAATACTTTTGTAAACTGAGTAGTGTTCAAAATGATTCACGCCAAAGACCCTATAATACTAAGACGGCTCACTCAGTCTGTACTGTGTAATCAAAATGATCAAACCCACCACTTGGTGCGCTGGCTGTTCTCTTGGTTAAACAGGTGCTATATTATATGTATAAATGTATATATGAATGTGAAAGATGTGTGATGATGGCGATGCTGATGATGATGCTGATGATGATGTGTATTTGTTCATAGCAATTTCATATTGATGTGTATTCATACTGACCTATCTCATGTATAATATATTTGTATGTGTTTACATGTGAAACACCAACCAGCAGCTAGGCTGATCAAACCCACCACAAGGTGGCACTGCGAAATTGACATTACCATTCGAGAGATAGGGAGTGAGCCGTCTTAGTATTATAGGGTCATTGTTCAAGCACAGCATTTTCAAGACTATCTATAGCCGTGGTCACAAATACAGCGTTAAGGCCCAGTCAGACCTTACCGGACTGAGTACCGGACACCACCAGACAAAGAATTGTCTAGTCCGGTGGTGTTCGATATCAAAATGTACCGAAATGTACTGAAATGTACCGGACAAAACGAACGCTAAACAGACAAGGAACGTATATTAACGAATAGCCAACGGATGATAAACGGACGAAAACCGGACGACAACCGAATGTCTAACGGACAATCGGACACCAACTGGACACCAACCGGACACCAACCGGACACCAACCGGACACCAACCGGACACCAACCGGACACTAACCGAACACCAACGGGACCTCACGGGGCTCTCGGTGTGTGCGGTTTTTAGTGGGTTGTGGTTTTTTTATGTGTGTTTTTTTGTTGTTTTTGTGGTCGGGACTTCACGGGGCTCTCGGCCTGAGGGTGTGTTCTGCTGAGCCCTGGTGGGGTGTGAGTCAGGGTGGGTGGGTGGGTCGAGGTTAGTTGCCTTCCATTTATTTTAGCTTTGGATTTGTTTTGGGGCCAGGTAGGGCTCCCTGATGGGACCTCATCAGGCTCCCTGATGGGACCTCAATGATAGAGTATGGGTTCCTGACGGTGTCGCAATGGAGGGAGGCCTCCCACAGGGCTTTGGTGGCTCTAGAGCAAGTGGCTTTGAGTTTGGACAGGGAGTGCCCTATGATGAGGTCGATCTCAGGGTGGTGAGAACAGTCCAGAGCAGTTGAGTCGGCCTGGTCATTACCAGAAAGTCCTATGTGGGAGGGAACCCAGACCAGCACTGTGTCGAGGTGAGCTTCATGCCTGGTGGCGATGGTGTTCTGGATCAAGGTGGCCAGAGAGTGGCTAGCTCTGTGGTCCTTGATCTTGCAGACTGCATTGAGCGAGTCGGTGACTACTATGCAGCTGCAGTGTCGTAGGTGGGTCAGTGCATGGTGGATGGCGGCGAGCTATGTATTGAGGATGGAGGAGTAGTCCGTGACCCTGATAAGGCATCTAGCCTGCCCATCTAGTAGGAAGTGTCCAGCCCCGGCTCGGCCTGTGTCAGGGTTGAGTGAGCCATCAGTGTAAACCGTGGTGGCTTGAGGGAAGTCCTCTTTGGCCGAGGCGATGGTTTCCTGTGCCAGGGTTTTGAGGACTATGGTCATGTAGTTGTTTTTGCTTGAGCAGGGGCTGGTGAGCCTGACCTCTATGGGCAAGGAGTACCAGGGAGGTCTTGCGTGGAGGTCAGGGGCATCAGTGAGTGCCAGCCCATGGGATTGTTTCAGGGTGCAGATGGCCATCTTCGTTCCCCAGGAGAGGCCGAGGCACCATCTTGGACCATTTTGCAGGTAAGAGCTGCGCTGCGGTAGAAGGTGGAATGCCCTATAGTCAGAGCTTGGCAGAGGTGGTTTGCCAGCAGCTGTTGTATGGGTAGATGGAGTGGTGGGAAGTTGGCCTCAAGGAGGAGAATCTCAACTCTGGTTGTCCTGCGAGCTCGGGTGATGAGTCGCACTGCCTGGTATTGGACTCTTTCCAGGGTGAGGTATTTGGTCAGGGTGCTACTGCGATGGACACAGGCCCTACGGTTGTCTCTGCAGTAACCAATCCAGGAAAAAGTGTTGGCTGCATAGTCATAGAGGGCCCGCGTGGCCTGTTTGTAGAAGAGACTGAGCACTTCGGCTAGGGCTCCCCAGTTGAACGCAGAGATTCTAGTCATTAGAAGAAGTCTGTTGTTCATTCTGGAGGCCAGTTGCTTCAAAAGTGGTCTCATGGTGAGTTTAAGATCAAGCCTGACTCTGAGGTAGTCCAGGTCTGCGATTCAGAGTGGGGGGGGGAGGCTGATCTGTGAACATCATCATGGCTTTGGTTTATTTGAGGATATTTTGAGCCCCAGATCACGGCAGGTGTCGCTACGTAGGAGCAAGACATCCGCTGTGAGGAGGGGCACGTCCCTGGTGCGTGAGCAGACAACAGAGATGTCGTCTGCATTGCACAGGATCTTGACATGTTTGAGGTGGCGCTAAGTAATGTCTGTTTTCAGTCGGCTTATGAGGGCGGCGACTACAGCATTAAAGAGGAAGGGGCTGAGGACAGCGCCCTGAGGGACGCCATTTTTTAGATGGTTGAGGGGAGAGATGCTGCCCTGGAAATGGACAATTGCTCGCCTGTCACGTAGGTAGTTCTTCATGAATGTTAGAGGCTTCCCGGTGACTCCCAGCTCAATGATGGAGGCAAGGATAACATTGTGGTCGACCAGCTCGAAGGCCTTCTCGAGGTCGAGGAATATGACAGCCGCACCAAAGCCTCGTCCACTGGCGTGTACTATCTCCTCGAGGAGGGTGAGGGTGGCGTGCTGCGTGCCATGTCCGCCTCGGAACCCGACAAGTACTTCGGGGAAGCCGCTGACCGGGTTGCTGGAGAAGGTTTCGAGATGGCCCAGCACGGAGGGCCCTTTCAAGCTTGGTCTTGGTGAGGGGGAGGTCAAAGTCATGGGTGGAAGGGAGGTCTATGGCACTGTTGATGACATCCTCTCGCCGGGGGTCGTCTCTGGCGAGGGTTTGTAGGTCTGTATTTGGTAAGCAAAGTTGTGGGTTTGTTCTGTTGATGAAGGTGGTAAGTTGGTTTGTGGCTGTTTGTAGTGGGTTTGGCTCAAGGGGTGCATGGGGGGGGGGTGGTCCCCTGTATGCATTTTAGCTTTTGCCAGAGGCGTGTGAGGAAGGTGTGCCATGAAATTTTGGTGCACCAGAGTTTCCACATTCTGTCATTTTCGGATATGATGAGCTCGTTCAACCATTCGGTGGCTATGTTTACTAATTTTTCAGTGCCTGGGTTGGGGTTGGAACGGAGCTTGCGGAGGAGTTTGTTTTTGTGGCGTTTGGCTCTCCTGATGGTGGGAGAGTTTGTGGTGCCGGGGAGGCGGCGGTTTGTTGTCTGTTGGATGGTGGCCTCCATGTCGTCGCGGAGGAGTACGGTGAACTCGTAGCAGGTGTTGGGAGGATTGGTGGTGTGAGATGTTGTAGGTGTTGGTTGAAGGCTCCCCAATCAGCTCCGTCCAGGTTGAATCTGGCCAGGGTTTGTGGGGGGGGGCCTTGGGTGCGTTTGTGCGTAGGAGCGCTGCGTGGTGGTCTGAGTACAGGTCAGTCAGTTCCCACGATGTCTAGGATGCAGAGGTCAATGGACAAGCCGCTACAATGATTGGGCGAACCATCGTTCATTAAAGAGTGATTCGCCGAGTCAGGACCTTTGCCAGTAGTGTGCATCCTCTGGCGGTGTCTGTGTTGTTGCATCCCCAGATGGAGTGGTGGGTGTTGAAGTCTCCCATGATTATTTAGTGTGTCGCTGCATTGCAGTGGGCTTGGAGGATGGGGTCGAGGGTGTATTGGGTGTTGCAGGGATTGTATATGTTGAAGGTGTCTATTGTGGTTGTGGCCAGTTTGAGGCGTACACGCAACGTGTCGGCTGTGGGGTTGGCTCTGGAGTTTGCTATTTTGGTGGCGTGGATATGGTTGTTGACTAAGATGGTGGTGCCTCCCTTTGGTCTGCCCCTGATTAGTGATTCGACTGCAGGGATGTGGTAAGTGGTGTAGCCTTTGATGCATGATGGATCTATCTTCCATGTTTCCTGGAGCATAGCCACATCTATGCGGTCGGTTTTTAATTTGTTGATGAGGGGGTCTCAGTTGTGTTCATAGGACTGCACAATTCCAGGAGAGGACTGTGAGGTTGGAGGAGTTTGTTGGAGGTGGTGTGGGGTGTGTGTGGCGGTTGGTGTTGTGGTTGTTACATTGTGTATCCATGTTGGTGGCTCAGGGTGTTGCGGTTGGTTGGTGGTGTGGTGGTTGTGGGTTGTGGCATGAGGGCTATGGTGCGGTGAAAGACAATGAACATATGGATTATGGAACCCAGTGGGTCGCTGGTTGTTCCTGGGGCGAGACTGTCTTCAACTGCCTGAAGTGTGTCATGGGTGTGTGTGGGTGCGGGTGTTGGTGTGGGAGAGGGAGTGGGTGTGGGTGCGGGCATTGGTGTGCATGCGTGGGTGGGTGTGCGTGTGGGGGTGGGTGTGCGTGTGGGTGCGGGAGTGGGAGTGGGTGTGGGAGTGGGTGTGGGAGCGGGTGTGGGTGTGGGAGTGGGAGTGGGTGTGGGTGAGGTTTGGGTGCAGGCATCGCACTTGGGTGTGGTGGTGTTGACCTGGCTGGGGGCTTGTGTGGCGATGGATCGCGTGTGTGGGCAGTGTGTGGTGGTGGGTTTGCTGGGGGTGGTGCGTGTGGGTGGAGGAAGAGGAGGGGTGGGATGTGTGCGTGTGGGGTTGGGTTTTTGGCATGGGTTGGCTGGAGTGGGGGGAACTTGGTTGGGGGAGATGTTGGTTGGGGGTTGTCGGGTGTGTGGTAGGGGGAGGTGAGGGGTGGGGTTGGGTTGGCCGGTTTGGGGGGTTAGTTCTTTTGTTGGAGGGGGGGAGTTGAGCATTCTCCAGAGCCTGCGCTTCTCTGGGCAGTGGGGGTCTCGGGAGATGTGGTCGCCCCCGCATGCTGTACACCTGTCGTTCAGCACGCACCCCTCCGCGAGTTGACCTGGTAACACAGTTTGCACAGATTATGTCTGTGGCACTACACGCACGTTTGTAGTGGGTGTACCTCTGGCACTGGGTCTAGTAAGTGGGCCGCTCGTGAGGGGTTGCCACCCGAAGGTGGCCTAGGGTGCCGAAGTCAAGCTTGGCGGAAGTGCTCAAGGGGGAGGTGGTGTGGATATTTACGCAGTGCATAGGTTTGCCGCCTTTGGGGGTGATGCGGGAGACACGTGTTGACCAACTAGATCGGAAGGGTTGGCTAGGGGGTGGAGCCCGGTTACCACATAGTGGTGGGTCTCCGCTGATCCTCTGATCTCAGCGAATTTGGGAGCTGCGTGGAGTCTCTCAAGAGACTCCAGCATCTGTATCCCAATGACCACGTGGTCAGGGTATTTGTCCAGGGTCAGGGTATCAGTGCCAGTGGTTCAAGGTCTACCAGGCATCCCCACTCTAGAGGAAGAGCGCAAGGAAACAATTGGGGCGGCGGGCATCAGGGTGAAACTCTGTGGGGGAGTTCTTTTTGGAGGGAGGGGCAGGTTTTTTGGTCCTTCGGACCACGGTGGACCATTCGGGATCTACCGTGGATGTTTCATTGGATGAGGAAGGGGTGGGGGCACTGGTGCCTGGGACAGGGGAGTTGGGGGTGGTGGCGGGGGCTGTGGTGGTGGTGCTGGTGGTGGTGGAGGCTGCAGGGGGTCCACGGGTTGGGTTTGATGACATATTTCAAACAATATGTCATCAAAAATTGATGTTTTCCCCCTTTCCTTTGCCCTTTGGGGGCGCTGTGGTTGGGGAGTTTTGGGGGTTGTTCATGGTCGGGGCTGGGTGGGGGGGGGGGGGGCTGGTGATGGTGAGTGGGGGGGGGGAGGATGGGCAGGGGTGATGGAGGAGACCCTACATCAATGTCGGACTCATCATCTGAGCGTGATGATGAGGCTGTATCTTCTCCTGCAGACTGGTCAGGAGGAGGGCCGTTTCTGTAGGTGTGATCAGCACCTGGTTGGGGGCCCTGAGGAGGGCTGTTTGGGGTTTCTGCAGGGTGGGTCTCCTCCCGGGGGGTGATGTGAGGGTGTGTGGCCCTGGTAGAGGCCCGGGTGCGAACCCCAGAGGTCGCAAGGGGTGTCCGGGCGTGGCCTGCTGCGCCCTGGGTCTAAACAGTCCAAACATGTGTTCTAAGCACTATGATTTGAAAGCAACTACCTGATAGGAAGCAGTCTCCATCCATGTGCTTAAGCCACCTCAACTAAACCAGTTGTGTTCACACATGTCACTTAGGCCGACTCAAGCTAGTTTGCCTCATCCAATCTACCTTGCGAAGTGGTTTACTTGAGGCGAACTAGTTGAGTTCACACGTGCGATCTGAGTCGACTTAGATGAAGCGAACTAGTTGAGCAACTTAAAGCCCATTTGTGAACAGGGATTATTACCACTGCACACATATATGCTTAAATTAGGAGCTATGATAGATGAACATTCATAATTATCATCTCATATAATTTATTTATCATATTAGATTGCAAAATGATGTGCATATATCAACCCAGCTTCCTGACATTTTTTCTAAAGGGTTGCTTAGGAACCTGTCCTGGAGACAGTGTTGTGAGAGTAACAACATAAGCCACTGCAGTTATGCCTATGGGAAATACTCCTAATATCACTCATTGCTATGAATTTGCTAAAACTAACATAACTTATTTCAAACAATATGTCATCCAATTTGTTTAAATAGACCAGTTCATAATTCCAGCGTCACAGTGCATTGTGAGAATTTTAAAAGCAAAACAAACCTGCACAAAGCACATGTGCTTGCTTGAGGCCTCAACATGTTGGAGTGTCTATTGCATTGTTTAAATAATGTATATGATTTGTAATACAAGATGACACTGTATGTGAAGTGGAGTGGATTTTTTCCAAGAAGAAATCAAATTATACAATTTGGACTCAGATCATCCCATTAAATATCACTTTCATAATATATTCTGAATGAAACCAGAATCCAGAATAATTCCTTGAAATATTTGCAACATAATCAAGTAATAAATATTGTATTATAAATTACTTTCTCTGTGCATGCAATGCTTAAAGAGGGCACTGAAATGTGCATTTTACTAATGACATTGTTTTGATTAGTGCCAAAAAAAGTGGGTGATAATAGCAGAAAACTAACATATTTTACATTACACAAATATATTTCCTGATTGAACTACTCTAAAGAAGATTGAAAATACCCCAGTTTTACTCTCCTGTTGTATTGACTTGTCTGGATGCCATGTTAGTAGTCAACCTTTATTGGCTCTCACAGTCAACACCAGGTGGCAGCACTACACTGTAGTCTGCTCATACTACATCTCCCTTTTTAGGATATCAATACATTTGACTTAACTGTCATAAACTCTCATAGTTCTTAATCAGACTGAGCACTCTTAGTGTCCTTAGGAGTTCGTCATTGGCAGACTGACCTTTGAACTCTGGGAGTATTATGCCCAAGCAGGAGAACTCATAGATCTAACCGGTCAGGTGGTTTGACCATACGACCTGATCTGGTGGATGTTTGCTCATCAACAGCTGATGTTTTGAGTGGTGACGGCTTCACTGGCGATGGCATCACAGGGGTTGAACAGTTCTCTGTTGGTTCTGTGTCATTTCTCCCTGTGTGTACAAGTGCCTCTCGGTTTCTTCGGATGGAGAAACCTGTTTCTGTCAAGACTTGGTATGATATTGGGCTGGACAGCTTCTCCTGGACAGAACCATACTTGCTTTGATCCCTGATCCAAACAGTGTCACCATTGGACAGGGAAGGAAGCGGGACTGTCGATTGTAGTCCTTCTTTGCTGTCTCCCTGTATTCATGTTCCTTGATCCCTAGGTTCAGTGTAGTAGGGAGTGTCGTTCTCAGGTTTCTGTTCATCAGGAGTTGGCTTGGGAATTAACCATTGTGAATTGGCACTGTGCGGTAAGCCAGAAATCCAAGATGTGGATCAACATTCTTCTTCATAATGTTCTTAGCTGTTTGTACCCCACGTTCTGCTTCCCCATTTGACTGTGGATACAGTGGTGAAGATGTTACATGGACAAAGTGATAGTCTCTTGCAAAACTCTTAAAGCTGTCTGAAGAGTACTGTGGTCCATTGTCTGACACAGCTGAGTAGTTGGCACCAGACACTCCCAATACCCCGGGCCCTGCACTTGCTGATGCCCAGATGACCCTGATGGATCTGATCCAGTACCTCGATTTGAAGAGATAGAGGTATCACGATGCGGTCATCATACATTAGTAGGTCTTTTTGGGTGGTGAGGTGGTATCTCTTTTCCCAGTAGGGACGGAGCAAAGGTTGTTGAGGCATGTATCCAGGCCATCCAGTCTTGCAGTATGACTTGACCTCTGCACAGATTGTGTCCTCGTTTTGAGTGTCTTTTATTTGATTCAGCCAGACCTCTGTGGCTGGCAGATACTTTACTGTCAGTGAAACAAACTCCTCAACTTCCTGGATGAAGATGAGGTCAGCAGATGTTGGTTTGCTGACAGGAGCCCCTGATAGGGCATCTGCTGTGGTTTGGTCTTTCCCTTGGACATGAACTACTTCAGGGCTGAACCTTATCATCCGCAGTCGGAATCTCAGAACTCGAGGCGCATTTTGGATAAATCAGTTGTGGAGAGAAGTGGTACGAGGGGTTTGTGGTCAGTCTCTAAGACAAATCTCATACCAAGGATGTAGTCAGAGAACGTTTCACATGCCCATGTCGCTGCAAGTGCCTCCTTCTCAATCATGGCGTATCGTACTTCAGATCTGCTAATGACCTGGAGGCATAGCAGACTGGTCGTCGGTTACCGGATGCATCCACGTGAAAGAGTATGCCTCCCATTTTGGCAGGCATCAGCAGCAATGATAGTCTCCCGCTTAGGGTCATAGTGTGCCAGTGTGTCTGTAGATGCCAATCTGGTCTTAATGGTCTCAAATGCCTCTTTCTGTGCTGGATCCCATGTCCACTGTTATTCCTTTCGCAGGAGTTGACGTAGTGGCTCATTGATAGATGCCAGATCAGGGATGAACTTTGACAGTTGATTGACCATCCCATTGAACCGTTGTAGCTCTGTCACATTGGTTGGTGCAGGGAACTCTCGGATTGCCTTTGTTTTGGCTGGGTCTGCTTCGATGCCGTTTGGAGTGACTATATGACCAAAGAAAGTCATCCGAGTCTTGGAGAACTCACACTTTTTCTCATTAAGCGTCAGTCCTGCATCCTGTAAGCATTGTAGAACTGCTCTGACCTGCCCGTCATGCTCTTCTTGGTTAGAGCCATGGACTAGAATGTCATCCATGTGGCAGACTATGCCATCAAGTCCCTGTAGTAGTTGAGACATTGTGCGTTGGAATATTTCTAGTGCTGAGCTTATTCCAAATGGCAGTCTGTTGAAGTAGAATCGGCCGAAGGGTGTCACAAAAGTGGTTAGTAGCCTGGACTCTTGATCCAAAGGTATCTGCCAGAATCCTGAATTAGCATCGAGTTTCGAGAAGATCTGGCTGCCCTTCAGCTTTGCAAGATTTGCATCAACTGTAGACATAGGGTGAACTTCCCGTTGTACTACTTTGTTAAATGGAGTCAGATCCACACAAATCCTAACCTTCCCATTTGACTTTGGGACGCACACCATTCCTGAGCACCAAGCTGTTGGCTCTTTGACTGGAGAGATGAACCCTTGCTTCTGCATGAACTCCAGTTCGTTTTCCACCTGTTCTAGAAGAGGGTGTGGTACTCTCCTTGCCGTATAGAGGCACACAGGGAGAGCATCCGGTAGAAGTGAAATTCTATTGCTGTTTTTCAAGCATCCGAGTCCTCTGAAGAGTTGTGGGAACTCAGCACGCAAGTCTGGTATCATCTGAACATCGTAGACAGATGCCGCTGGCTTTAGAAGCTTGAGGTTTTCACATGCAATTTTGCTTAAGAGGTTGTGTTCCTGTCCTTTCATGACATAGACATTTTCCACTACTGTCCTATCCCCGATTGTCAGGTGAGCCTTTGATATCTCACCAACGAGACGGTGTGTAAGAGGAACACCTCCTGGTCCTCTGAACTCTCTTGAAGTTGGCATTAGGGAGACCTCCTTCAGCCATGGCATTCTATTGCCGATGATGGTCATACCAGCCCCACTATCTAGCTTGAAGGTGGTTGGTCATTGGTTGACCTTCAGATCGGCTGTCCAAAAATCATTTGAATGAGGCTTGACTTCACTTAGAAATGGGTTATCCACGTAATCCACATTGTCTCCTTTCACTTCATGGACTGACTTGGGTTTGCTAGATATACATACATTTGCGTAGTGCCCAATTTTCCCGCATAGGTGGCACTTGCTCTCCTTTGCCTTGCACTCGCTCCGGTTGTGACTTGGGGACTTTCCACACCATCTGCATGTGGCGTTGTCTGAAAGTTTCGATTTGCTTGTTGGCTTGGACGTCTTTCCCTTCTGCCATGGTTTATTCTTGCTGTGTGTATGGTCAACTGGTTGTATTTCCTTTCCCATTGAGATCACCTGCCTGTGGGACTTTTGAAGCTCACTTGCTCTCAGGAGCTCTATGCACCGGTTGAGGTGAGGTACAGGTCTTAAATGCAGAAGATGGTCTCGGCAAACTTCATTGGATGTTCCTATTACAAGGCGATCCCGGAGGAGGCTATCCTTTAACATTTCAAACTCACATGACTCCGCAAGTTGACGTAACCTGATCAGGAATTCATCTGCTGACTCATCCGTCTGTGTTGCAATGTTGAACTTATATCGTTCGGAAAGGACATGTCGTTGAGGGATGAAGTGACCTCTCAGCTCTTGAAGAATGCATTCGGGATCCTTCTTATCCTCCTCAGACAGGTTGGGTAGACTCTTCATCACCTTCAGACCATCTGTACCTATTACTGCACAGAGTGTCGCCGCAACTAGTTGCATCCCAGCTGGATCTGGATTACCTGCAGCTGTTTTCAGTTTGGTGTTCAGCTGTGTGGCGATGCAATAATAATTCCAGGCAGTTTCAAAGTCCTTCCAGTTCTCCACCACGTCCCTTTGTAGAGACATTATTGCAGGTGGTGGAATCTGGTAGGTTGCCATTTTTGCTCAAGATACGGAGTGTTGTTGATGTACTTTGTACAAGCTGACTAGTAGTTGTGGTGTTGTGCAATGTGTGTTTGTAAGCCTGAACATCCAACACCGGGCTACCAGGCTTGTCCTCCGTGTTCCCAGCACCACCAGGATCGAGATCCTCCTCCTTGAATCCGGCCTCCTTCCCCTCCACCTCCGAGGCAAACAACTTCTCACCACCCACCTCACAAGAACCCTTTCCTCAGGCCTTTCACCAACAATCCGCATAGCCGTGGCCTACCTCCGAGATGGGACCCGCAGTCACCCTCACATCTCCTACCACCTCAAGGACGCCATCACCACCTTCAAGGACTCCCATGGACTCCACATTGCAGACTCCGCCCTCAGCCCTCACAAGCCACCATGGGTTTCCATCCCAGTGGAAACCCGAACCACCAACCTAGTTGCTGCCAAGGCGGCTTACACCACCCCAGAACTCCACTCCCTGGCTCTCGAGGCCATAACTCAGGCATCATGTAGGATAATGATACAGATAGTTGCATAGAAATACTGTATTTCTATGGATAGTTGTATCGGCTTTTCTTAATGATATAGTCTAGTATCTTTGATACAAATTGAACTGTTCCCCTATCCTTCTTGTGAGTGATTGCAGTGAATATGGGCCCTTACTGTGACATGCATGACATTAAAAATAATCAATTAATCCATCTTGTGAGGGATCCCCCTTATATGAAAATAAATGTGGCTTAATCATGCTTACATAAATACAATTTTATGCATGAGGCCTGCATTCGCTTACGATCGATTCCCGACGTCAAAATGTCCTCATTGAGCCCTCCTTACGCGCTCCTTAAGTGCTGGCGCCGCGAGGACGCCAACCTCCTGGTGTCCAGTTCAGAAATTTTGGACGCAAGGAGGTTGCAGCTGCTGCACTTGCAACCTCCTTGCGCCCTGTTCCGGCGACGCCATTCAAAACTGGTTGGCAGCCTGGCGCAGACCTGGCGCTGACCTGGCACCGACCTCTTGGTTGGCGAGTTGCCGGCAATCTCGTGGTGACCTGGTGCTGACCTGGCGGTGCCAACACATGCAATGTTGCACTCACTGAGAGGTCCGCACCAGGGCGCCGACTCGGCGCCGCCCTGGCCCCAACTCGGCACCGCCCTGGTCCCAACCCGGCGCCGCCCTGGTGCTGACCCAGCACCGCGCTGGCGCCACCCTGCCACCGATCATGTATTTGAATCAATGTATCGAGTGTGACGCTGGGAGGTTGGTGTCCTTTTGGCCATAAGGAGGTTGGTGGCAAACACTGGCTCTCGTGTGATTGGGGTATTAATGCTGCGTTCATATCGTCCTTGTGAATATGGTGAACTTCCCACTTATTGCTGTTGCTGACGACCATGTAAACTGAGAGCGTTCATTTGACAATTCACAGTAAACAACAACAATATGGACTCCAGAAGGCTTTTAGCTTTTTTACTATGGTGTAACCGTTATGTTAAAGTGGCGAGCTATACCTCATCGCGAAAACAAACAAACTCGGAATAGTTCAAATTTGTGCCACAGGGTGGTGCATGTTTAGTCCTGAACTTTTCCACTTGGTGGTGTAGAGTGACCTAGATCTGGGCCGCGTTCAGAGTCTGTCTCGGAGGCGCCTCGGCGACGTCTCGGCGATGCTTTTTGGTCTATTTGCGTTCAGGGTCCGTCTCGGCGACGTCTCGGCGACGCCTCCCTTTTCAGGTTGGAGACAAACAGCGCCTCGAAAATGGCCGCCGCATGCAGTGGTTTCATCCAATCAGAGCGCAGCATTTCGATGCAAATGGCCACCTCCTATGGGGGCGGCCATTTTCGAGGCGACCAACTGGCTGTTGTTGTTCAGACTAGCCTGACGTCACGGGCGCCTCCGAGGCGCCTCCGAGACGGAGCCTGAACGCGGCCCAGATTTGTGCCACAGGGTTGTGCATGCTTAGTACTGAACTTTTGCACTTGGTGGTGTAGAGTGACCTAGATTGGTCATGTGACAGCTGTTGTTGTGAAAATGACTGGGTCAGTGGAGAGAAAGGAGGGTAAAACTGAGGTATTTTCAATTTTCTTTAGAATCGTTCAAACAGGAAATATATTTGCTTTAATGTAAAATATAGCACTGACCCACTTCTGGTGGTGAAGTGGGTCCACTACTCTCCCCACACATATTTGGTTCTATAAACATAAAAGCTAAACAAGGTTGTGCTTGTAGAGCATTTGTGGAAGTATGGTTTCCGTTGCCACGAGGTGTAACTGGCCACATACATACATACATACATACATACATACATACATACATACATGCATACATACACACATACACACACACCTTGTACATGTGACGTCCTATACAGAAATAGCCTGAATTGAGACCATTAATTATGTGTGGTCTCTGTGGCCTAGTGGTTAGAGTGTTGAGATTGTAATCTGAAGTTGTTTGGTGGTGTGGGTTCAAGCCCTATACAGTCCAAAATGTTTTTACATTCAACAAAAAAAAATCATTTTTCATCTATGTGTTTCTCACCCAACCATTTTTGAAACAGCTGCCAGCTAGTCCCAGCCTCAGAACACCCCCCCCCCCCCCCCAACCCTGACCTCAGCACTACTCTCCCCACACATATTTGGTATTATAAATATAAAAACTAAACAAGGTTGTGCTTGGAGAGCATTTGTCGGAGATGGGGAGACCGGGGCACCATGGGACACGGGGCACAGTGGGACAGTGGCTTCTGTGTCTAAAAATAGAAACAAAAAGAGGCCATGGGGTTTCCCCCTCTCTCCATCGTGGACTCTTGTGTACAACCTGGCTCACTTTCACCTAGGTGAGTATTTATCATTTTTCTATACCCAAAGTAAAATTTCACTGTTGCTCTGTCTGCCTCCTCTTGTCTTAAGATTACAGACATATAGATTTCATTCATTAGGGTATGAAACACCCATTAGAAACTGTCAATTTAGACATAAATGTTGCAGCAATATAATATGGGTGTCATGACCTACATCCCACAAACTGAAGGAAGATTGCCCGGGGCACAGTGGGACAGCCAATCTTGGGGCACAGTGGGACATGTCCCACTGTGCCCCGGGTGTCCCAGTGTGCCCCAGAAAATTTTACTTAAGAATTAAGTTTCAAATAGTAGATATATACATAGAATATGATGAAGATATACATATAGATACGTGTATTACTTGTTTGAATTAAATCCTGAGGCACAGGGACAGAGTGTCCCAGTGAGCCCCGCAAATGTAGTTATTCAATAATGGGCTCTAAATAAGCAGCTTGAATGACAATTAATACAAATGATAACCAGTAGAAAACATATAAACATGTGTATTGAAAATCATTATTTAATATAAGAACATATATTAACCCCTTGATTATAGGCCTACACTCAGTAAAGATATCAGCTACCCCCCTTTTTCTTTGGTGGGGGGGGGGGGTATTACACTATTATATTGTAATGGCCCACGGCCCTCCGACTCTCTCTCTCTCATGCAGTCACACGGAAGAACACCAAGATTCAATTCAGTGTACGCTTCACCCTTGGTTTATTGAACCATCTGCTCTCCGCGGCGTCAGTAGTTGTCTGACCTGCCCCCTGACTCGCCAGATCCCACATCGACTCTATAGGTGTGTGTGGGGGGGTGGGTCAGCCACACGCAGTAGAGGTCAGCCCAATTGGGGTCTGACCGGTGGCTACCCGTGCCGCCACCTAGCGTAGTGTAATGGTACTGCATTGGTGGCGTCGTAGTCTCCGCTGCTACCGCGTGATAGTAGAGCTCATGTTCAGACTACTACACTGCCCCCCTAGAGTCTCACCGGTTGCAGAATGCAAACCGATGAGAATCGAGAAATGATAGAAGTCAACATGAGAACTAACTTGAAAGGGAGAGAAGCCTTACAAAGCTATGTATCCTTATGCGCAATTCCTAGACCTGCCTGCAGCGAAATAGCAATGTGTTTCTAGCTAGCTGCAAGGCAAACATGTCATCAATCTAGGTGAAGAAAGAGTCTTTAAATGAGTCGCACAAAGACACCTCTCCCAGCCTCTATGTACAGAGAAACAGTGAAATAACAATAAATGACAAAGTAAGGTACAAACAGGGTAACTGAGGAGGTAAACAGGCTGAGGAGGCACAGAGCAATACAGGGGGCTCATGAGGAGCAGGGGGCTCACGAGGAGCAAAGAGTCAGGGGCTCATGAGGAGCAGAGGATAAATAGTGAGGGGCTCATAAGGAGCAGTGTCAGAGTTGGTAGAGGGGGGGCCGAGGAGCCCTCCGCCGCAGAGGGGGGAGGGTAGAGGAGGGAGAGTTGGGTGGGTGGGTGGAGAAGAAAAGGGGCAGAGAGCTGGAAGGCGGCTGGAGGCTGAGTGCCTGAGGGAGGTCGGCGGGCGGCCTTATAAGGGGGGAAGTGAGCAGAGGCAGGAGGGGGTGAGTCGCTCAGGGCCGGGGGGAGGTGAGCAGTGGCGGGGCTGAGTCGCTCAGGGGCGGGGGGAAGTGAGCAGTGGCAGGAGTGAGTCGCTCAGGGCCGGGTGAGTCGCTCTCCCTCCCCTCGCATCAAACGAAATGCTTCGCATTACGACCGATGCGCGAGAAGGAAGAACAGAGGCGGAGGTGGGAAACTGAGGCATTTATTGTGACGCCTCGGGCAACATACAGAGAAACAGTGAAATAACAATAAATGACACAGTAAGGTACAAACAGGGTAACTGAGGAGGTAAAAAGGCTGAGGAGGCAGAGCAATACAGGGGGCTCATGAGGAGCAGGGGGCTCGCGAGGAGCAAAGAGTCAGGGGCTCATGAGGAGCAGAGGATAAATAGTGAGGGGCTCATAAGGAGCAGTGTCAGAGTTCTGGTAGAGGGGGGGCCGAGGAGCCCTCCGCCAAAGAGTAAGGAGAGGGCTCGAGGCGCGCCCGAGGCGGGGGCGCGGGGCGCCCGAGGCGGGGGCCCGGATAGGCAGGCCGGGGTGAGAGGAGGGTCCGGGGCCTACGTGGAGGGGGAGCGGGCGGCCAAAAAAGGGGGGGCCCGCTCCTGAGATGTGATGTCGGCAGAGGGTTCCTGTGAGGCTGGGCTGGGCTGTGGTCTGAGGCTGGGCTGTGGTCTGAGGGTGGACGGCGGTGGACGGCGGTGGACGGCGGTGTCGATACGGTCGGCGGCTGGGGTGCCGGCAGAGGGTTCCTCGTGAGGCTGGGCTGGGCTGTGGACTGAGGTGTGATGCCCGAGGTGGTGATCCCCGGCTGAGACTGGGCGGCGCTGCGATCGGTGGTCGCTGGGAGGTTGTCGGGGGGAGGTGCGGGGCTGTCGGCAGTGGTGAAGGTGGGGCGCCGGAGGGGGCCCCCCGGGCCGGCCGGGGGGCGGCCGGCGAATCAAAAATCCGCCGAGGTGGAGGGGGGGGTCTGGCGCTCACGGGTTTGCTTCGTGATGCAGTCGGCCTCGCTGTGCATGGTGAAGACGCGCCTCACGTTGGCGCAATATGCGCAGACGTGACGGCGTCTGTCCCCCGCCTCGCCGTGGGCCTCCCCGAGGTGGGCCCGATCGCACGAGGCGGGGGTGCGGTTCCAGGCCGGGCAGGGCACCCCGTGGATCTCTCTATCGTAGGTGGTGCGGGCGTCGGCCTGGGCTCGGGGGAAGTGTGCGCCTCGCTGGAGGGGGTCGAGTGGGCGGGCGGGGGCGGCGGTGGCATGGTCGTCGGGCATGGCGAGGCAGTCGAGTCTGTGGAGGTTGATGGCCACCAGGTCGTGCCACCCGTGGGGGAGGGTCCCGTCCGCGATGGCAGAGAACACACTCTCTGAGTATCGGCGGACGGTAGCCCACGGGTATATTAAGTTGTCCCGGCACACCCCGAGGAGGTGGTGGTGGAGTCCCTGGGCGGAGTGGGCGGGGAAGTCGGGGTGGTCGATGAGGTTGAGGAGGGTGAGCGTGTACTCGTCCTTTGTCGCCTCTCCTCGTTTGACCGGCTTTCTCTCTGCCCCTCGCTTCACAAGATCAGAAGGAAAGATGTAGTGTGCTGGTATCCCTTGCCGCCTGGTGGAGTGCCGCGCCTCGGCGGAGGCCAAAAGCTCCCGGACGGCGTCGGCCGCGGATGCGGGGCTGTGGCGGGTGAAGTCCTCCTGGTAGGCCGGGGACGTGGTAGATGGTGCTTGCGTGGAGAGGTGGCGGTACCTCTCGTACTCCGCCAGCGGTGCCCCGGGCAGGCTCGCGTGAGGTGGCGGCGGGGGCCGGGCTGCAGTGGTGGTGCGCGCCCGAGGCGCCGGGGCAGGCTCCTCCGGCACGAGGGCGTCGATCCGGGCGTGGAGGTCTGCCGTTGCCTGGCGGGCCTCGGCGGCGGCCTGTCGGTTCTCGAGCTGCATGCGCTGCATGGCCTCCAGCAGCACGGACACCTCGGAGCCCGAGGCGCGGTCCGAGGGGGCCGCGGGGGACGCCGGGGCTGAAGCCGGCGACTCCTCCCGGGGCGGTGTTGATGTAGGCCCCGGCGTCCGGGGGGCAGCCCGGGAGCTCTTGCGTCCACGACCTTTCCCTCGGGGCATGGTGCGTTCGTGTTTTGGGCGGCGGTCCGAGGTGGAAGCGGTCCGAGGTTGAAGTCCAAAGAAGAAGAAGGGGCAGA